>JAQMYI010000006.1:25568912-25591637 GCA_030014275.1 Clariallabes melas | reverse complement strand
TTGGATTTTTACAACATTATTGTTGAAATACACAGTCCTGAAAAAGGGGCGTTTCTTTTTTTGCTGAGTATATAATATAGGGTACACCGGGACCAGGCTTAACAAACACTGGTTTATTATAAGTTACTTCTACTAAAGAAAGTGTGATTTTTTTTCTATTTGAATAAACCTCACTATAGCACCTGTTCCTTAGCCTAACGTATTAAGCAAAAACCAAGGCATAGTCCATATACACTATGGTATATAACAGTACATTATGTTGTGTTCAGGACTAACACTAATTAATCTCACTGTGGTAACAGACATGGCATACAATAAGTGAAAGGATTGTTAGAATTTCTAGAAAGGAAAATGCCTCCATGGATGGATGGATGGATGTAATGGATGTAATTTATTTGCTGAACATTTGTATTTTATTTTTGGTAGATTTGCTTCTTTTCTTTTGCATTGCTTGAATGTTTAACTACCTCAGATTCCTCTCAGATTTTTTTAACACTGCATATCAGGATAGATAACTAAAAAAAGAGAGCAGTAGTTGGGTATGCAAGTGTAGCCTCAGCCACTTGGGGGAAGTGTTCTTCTTAAAAGAGAACATATAGTATATTTCTAAAGTGTACAACAAATACTGTACAATTTTCAGTAGTTTTCTAGCCACATGGGCTGGCTGTATTGTAAGAATACAAGTATTGTAAAAACTTACAGTAAGCAACTGTGTAACATGTTTACATAAGTAAATCATGAGTACTGTAATATCATACCCAGTATTAAATAACCACTATAATAATCCAGCACATTTGCTTATTTAAAAGGATACAACTGTGCTGAAGGTCTTACTCCAGAACCTAACTATGGCAGTTGTCCAGAGCTAGAATTCCTAAAATTCCTATTTTAGGAGTTTTTAGACATTTAAAAGACATTCAGTGTAGTTGTCACCTTGGCAGCACAAAAGGAGGCCGTTACAGGTTCTGCCAACCAGCCACAGTTCCACTTTCCCTGTACAGCACATCTAGGCCAGTGCTAGAAACCCGAGCTGCAACCTTGTCACTCAGCTAACATTCTCTAGTCCACTGACTAGTACTTTAGCTGATGCATTGAATAGATTCACTTTCTTTGAACAACAATGCACTTTTTATAGCAGCACTCCTTTTAGTGTATTCCTCTTATACCAAAGTTTTAACTATTTATTAAAGAACTTGTTATACATTACATTTCAATATTTAAAGTTGTGGAACACCTGTGAAGCAAGTTAATTCCTGTTCTCACTTGCATTATAGTTTTTCATAAAAAAAAAAAAAACAGCAATTCCTTCCTGTTCCACCAGCCTCCCTTTTTTCTCTCACAAAGAATTAAGTCACAGTTCTCCAAATTTCTAATACAAAAGGAGAAATGTTTCATAGTTATAGTCTGATCTTGCTTGTTGACAAGCCATGGCTACTTTCAGAAGTTAAAGCTGAATTCTGTACTACTTCAAATCACATGTTTATATTAAATACCTACCTTTAAAACCACATAGTGGGAGTGAATGGTGCCACATTGTCTACTGACACAAACACTGGTACAAACACTGACTGTAGCCCTGCAATAGAAAGGTGCAGAGATAACGCTAAGCAGCAGATTTACACCTTTGGCTTTACATCTGGCAGCTGTTGTAGGGAAAGCAGTGGGTACTTCAATACCCACTGTTACACATTGTATTTTTAGAACATTATTCAAGTATTTATATTTATTCACTTAGTGATTCAAGTAATTTAGGTAGAACTTATATTAGGATAATGCAGCAAACAGTGTGAAACTTTTTCTCCCAAATTTGTCTTGGTTGTTCTTTATGCATCCAGATGTGAAACAAATGAGACGGACGACATTTTTAAAAAGGCCATCTGAATGTTTTTAATTAACATGCTTTTCAAAGATTACTGGTTAGAAATGGAAATATCATTTTAAAATAGTTTTTTTTATGTAACAACCTCAGCAGCAAACTCATTTCACTCAGCACTCACCATCACCAGTATCCTAATCAGCAGCCGGGTCATCTGTCATCATGATCATCTGTTACTCACTGGTTCGTGCCTTAAGTTAGTTGTTTTTATGATTCATAAGTCACTATGTGACTAAGTAAAACATTCTTCTGAAACTGGTCAGGGATTGAATTGAAAATGAGAACCATACTGTCCTACAGGAAGCCTAGAGAACTATTCCTTTAGACTACATTAAAAATAAAGAAATGACTGATGGCTCAAGACTTTTGCACTGCACTCTATATTAGCCATGTGAAAAAGGCAAATGCAGTAAGAAGAGCATTCCATTCTCCACACTTCAATTTCGTGCTTTTGAATTGGTTTAAGCCTATGCCTATGAATCAAATATACTTATATCGCAATGCTGATGCTCAGAAAAATGTTGGTCGGTCTTTTATAGCAGTGCCTCTGACAGTAGTGGTCAGAGATTTTTGTATAAATAATTTCTAAATTAAAGTGGAACTTCAACAGGGAGGATGACAGCAATCACATGCTTTCTCTGAGGCGCCAACTGCTGCACGCATTGTTAGGGGGATGGAAATAAACCACAGACACATGATTGGCTATTGCAGCTTTGATTGACATGAAAGTGTACTATCCCCATGAGAGCACCTGACTGCAGATGGCTGTAGCAGGATTCATATCTCATGACCTTAGGATGACAGAGCAAATGTGTTTCTGTTGTACCACTCAGGCACATATGCACAATTGGCACAGAATTGGTTACATCTAAGACTGATTGGGCAATTATTGGTCATAGATGATTAAGTTGACTGTCCGATCAGTCAGTGAATGTCTAGTTCAGATTAATAGGCTTGTTCTAACACAATCATTTATATATCAACATCTTTGAATGATCCACATGAACAGACTTTTGATAAAGAGTATACCATTATTATTAAAAGTTTATAGAAGGAGTTTCCAGTGTCAATGCTTTGGTTAACATTAAATCAGTAACTTTAAGTTTTTCAACATTAAAAAAACGTCATTAGGGTGGCATGATGGTGTAGTGGTTACCACTGTTGCCTTGCACCTTCAGGGTCGAGGGTTCGATTCCCGCATCAGATCTGTGTGCATGGAGTTTGCATGTTCTCCAGATGCTTTGTGGGTTTCCTTCGGGTACTACGGTTTCCTCACACAGTCCAAAGACATGCAGATTTGACTAATTGGTATTCCCTAATGGCCTGTAGTGTGTGAATGAGGGTGTGAATGTATGTATGCATGTACCCATGTGTACTCCACCTTCTCCCTGAGTCTCCTGGGATAGGCTCCAGGTCCCCCGCGACACACATCCTTAAATGTTCAATTCCTTACTGAAGACTTTCTTAAACTCAATATTTGCCCAGCACCAAATGAGAAATAAGAGATAAATGGACCATTTAACTTGATGTTTGTCACAGTGTGCGCGTGTGATTTGTGTGCGCCCAAATCTAATATCGCTCCTCGCTCACTAGCTAGACGGCCTCCCCTTCTGCACAGCGGGGAGTGTAGCTCGGGGTCTGTTGGGATACTAGACGTCCTAGAGCAGAGAGTGCGACGTGGGCAAGAATGCGGGGCAATGGAATAAGCCCCAGGGACTTCAAAGAGGTCGAGGGCCCCTTTGATCTTCGCAACAAGGGCAGCTGCGAGCTCACTGCCGGAGCTCCCGCGGCTCTTCAGCTCTCGCACAGAGCTGAATATCGAGACACTGCCGCAGAGGAGGAAAAGGCCGCAAAGGGGTTACACGTCACAGCCTCTGTTTCCCAGCCGGGGAAAGCCGCCCAGCCACCGGACGTCAGAGAGGACTCCCGTCTGAGGCCACGTCCACACAGAGAGCTGGGAGGGGAGAAGAGAGTCAGCGCAAGTGAACTGAGAGCTGCTGTCCACGTGGGCCCATACTGCCACTCTGCCCGCTGTTCACCTGCCTGTGCCCGTATCCCAGCGGGGCACTGCCCACCAGACCTGCACGTGTACAACTTTCCTTTCTTTCCATCCTCCCTCCTTCAACCCTTTCCTTCCCCATTTTCCCCATTGCTTTATGGTGCCGCCCATGCTAACATGGGTTGAACCCGTTACGTGTTATAATTGTTTTCTGAGGGGAGCCCAAATACAAATTTCCACCACAGTACGTTAGTTGGTTCACATACAGTATATATTGTGATAGCAGCATATAACAGTTCTACGTACTTGACATGATTTTCATGTACAACAATTGTAGAATTCGGCCTATAATAATTAGGAAGCATGGAAATAACTTTTAACGTTGTGATTTTTCCAATATTTCACTTGCTACCTAGCATTTTTTTATGATGCAGCAAATGACTGATTCATATGTTTTTGAACTTGCTTGTACTGTCAGTCCTCTGATCAATGGTACAGATAACTGTCATCGGCCTCTCCTGTATATCCATGGTAAGCACCGTCCACAGCACCAACGCTGTCTTCGGGACAGTAAATACCAACAGTCTGCTGAAGCTTCTGTTCTTGTTGACGTAACTCCATGGAATCCACCAAGTCATAGATATTAGACAAAGTCCACATTGATGTTGGAAACCAGGCCTTGACCTCACCATCCTTCCCCACTACCAGCATGCTGAAGTAGTCAGTGGTGATCTTCAACTGGTCTCTCAGATTTCTCACCATGTCTGGAGACAGCTTCTCTTTTTCAGTCTGACTTTTGCCTGCAGGATGGGAGAGAGGCTCTTATTTGTTTTCACCCAATCATTCATTTAGTTTTTGCACTGATAAAAATGTGCACCTACCATTCAGTGAAAACAGCTCAACAGACCCTAAAGCCTCAGTTCCTTTTCCTACAAGTTTCAGCAACGCAAAGTGACGGATACCTGTAAAGTAAAAATTCAATATGATTTGGTTCCTTGTCCATAGTTTACAGACTTCTAAACATGCTCACAGGCCTTGTGTAAAGCTCTGTTAGATGTAGACCTCAGTAAGTACCTCCATACCAATTTATCATTCTTAAAATAATATCTGTCTTTTAAATCCTAATTACTGCTATGTTGAATAGCCTCTTTGAAACTACAGTATTTTGGTAACATTATTTGTAAGTCAGGGATACATGCTGCATGTGACACCAATCCAATGCAATGGCACATACACAGACAATACCTTGAGATATTTAAACTTAATTGGGCTACCTACAGTACTAGGGATGGGAATCACTGGGAATGGGAATCAAGGACCAGCTGATATTATGTGATAATTGAATATTATCATGATACCTTCCGTTCTGATGGTCATGTAATCATTGTTGCAATTGGAAGGCACATCAACAGATTAATGTTTTTTGGTTTTATGTTTTACGTTTATATTTAGGCATTTGGCAGACGCCCTTATCCAGAGCGACTTAAATTTTTATCTCATCATACGTTTGAGCAGTTGAGTGTTAAGGGCCTTGCTCAAGGGCCCAACAGTGGCAACTTGGTGGTTGAGGCATTTGAACCTGGGACCTTATGAACTATAGTCCAATGTTTACCAGGTATTTACCAGGCCTTAGTCTGATGATGTGTCTTATACAGTAGCTATTAAATAGATACTGGAATTCAGATTAAAATAAGAAACTGTAATTTTAACACCAATTTCTACCCATCTGACAATCCTGTCCATTAAGGGCTTGAATTTGCTGGTGAAAGGAATAGTCATCCTCAGTGGGGGCAGAGATGATCAAAAGTCGTCTTTTGGACATAAATCTAAAACATATGTGAGATAAAAAAAAAATATATATGTGAACCATCAGTTGTGAAGGTTGCACCTGGCATACACTTTTTGTGTTGTTATATACATAGTACTTATTAAACCACCAGCTTTTGTTTGTTCACCTGAGCAGGGAGTTCTCGGCCTGTTTATTGTCCTCGGATGGAGAACAGGCGGAGGGAGTGTTCTTCTCCTCAGCTTTCTCCAGCCACCGTGACTGAAAGGTGTCGATGTAATTTATAATAGTTGATGGGGCTGTTGGTGAATTAAACACCTTCCCAAGCTGAAATCATAAAAGCACATCACATATCTCTGGAAACACACGTCCTGATGATGAATAATAGAAATTACCCTTACATTAGGTCTCAGGTCATAGTCTGTCACAGCCATAGAAAACTCTTTAGATTCAAATCCGTATTCTTTGCGGATTTGCCTGATCAGTTCAGGATTTCTGATGTTGTCTGGCAGTGAGCCAAGTCGAGAATCTCCATCTGTTTAAAAGTGACATGCTTGAAAAAGTTTGAAAATGTGTTTAAATGAGATTTAATCCAGTCATAAAATGTTAACATTTTTATTATTTAGTATTCCTACTTTAAAAATATTCATTCTAGTAACACTGGGTCTAAATAGGAAATCTGACAAAAGAAAAAACAAGAACCAATACAACAAGATTTTGTTCTGTCCAAACTATATGCAGTTACGAACATCAGAATTATGTCATGTTACTGTCACCCGGTGTTAAACACTGAAATTGATGAATTTACAGTTAAACCTTGGATTAGAAGCATAATTCGGCCCGGAGATGTGCTTGTAATCCAAAGCACTCGTATATCAAAGCGAGTTTTGATTTTCCCTTAAGAAATAATGGAAATAATTCGTTTCACACCCCCAAAAATATTAATATCAAAATGATTAATAGAAAAAATTAATAATTAGCATGCTTAGATTATTTCCCTGTGAATTAGTGATTACTATAGAAACAATAATAATAGCATGTTAATATAAACCTGGGAGAGCAGAGGAGGAGGACTTTCACACACATTCACGCACACTAACGGAATCACTGCTCTCTGCCTGGTCACTGGAATCTTCTTTTTGTTTGACTTTAACAAGGAACCTATTTTAATGACACTTTTGTCTCCTTTTGAGGATTTCGCGGACATGTGACGTTGCATTGTCGTTAAACAGAATTATCTCCCGCACTGCTACAGACGGTTTTCTTTCTTCACAGAGGCTGTTGTTACACACAGGGTCACAATGTTATAGTAAAGAGCACACGCGTGTATGAACGTTGACCATATGAGTGACACACGAGACCAAGCATGGGAGATGATTACCCACAATCCCGCAGCGCGTGCGCACGAAGAACAACTAGCTTAAATGTGATCCGGTGACACTCAGCAGACAACGCATATGCGTACTATTCATATTGTAAAACCTCGCTCGTTTATCAAGTAACAATTTATTACAAAATTTGGCTCGTCTTGCAAAACACCAAGTTCCTCGCTATCCAAGGTTTTACTGTATTGTTAACTTGCTAACTTTATTTCCTATAACAGAACTTCGTGAAGAGATTACTTTCTCTTATACCACAGCAGTCTCGCACTCACTTCAATGTTAAATAAGTTACAGTTTTACATTGTTTATCATTTACATTAGCAGCTATAAACAGTCCTTACAGTTAATTGATCTTAACTAGCACTGGCACTGGAGACTCCTTCCATATCTATTCTTTGCAAAATGACAGCACATTTGTTTAAAGCCATTTGTTATAATACTGTTTAGATTATTTCCCTGTGAATTAGTGATTACTATAGAAACAATAATGCACTTGCGTGTTAATATAAATCTGTGTTTTGCAGCTACTGTATACTACAGTCAGAGCTGCTGCTGATAAATATCCAGTATTCACACTGTGATATAAAAATAATAATACAATTTAGAACATTAGCTAAGCGACAAACCATGAATGTGCTAACATTAGCCCATAGTGATAGTGATCGTGCCACATTATTTAGCTTGTGTCTTAGTGCATGCAGTTATAAACCAGATAAACAAATTAGACCACCGCTACCTTGTTGATAGTGTTGCAGTCTCAGTGTGGGGCTTTGCTCTGAGCCCAGGATGGACAGCACTGTAATTTTCCGTAAAGCCAAATCACAGCTGTGCAGCTCATTGTCATCTCTTTGTTGGATATATTGGCTTGAGAGCTCACTGGCGGAAGAGATTACCTACAACATAAATAGCACAAAACAGCATAAATGGGGTAGAATAATATATATATATATACAGGACTGTGCAAAAGTCTTTAGCCAAATCTCATAAAAAAAAATAATAATAATATATCATGTAGACTGTGTATACTGTGACAGGCTGGGAAGTGACAATTAAAAAAATTGGTTGTTTATGTATAAGCAACCTCATTTCCCCTCTCGTCTGCTCCAACTACTCCAACTAGCACCGGCCTGATTATCTGTCATCATCTGCACCTGTTTCTCACTGGTTTATGCCTTCAGTCAGATGGATTTTATGCTTAAATGATTCATACGTCACTGTGTGGCTAAAATAAACAAAAAACATTCCTGCAAAACTGCTCAGGTACAGGGACTGGAGTAAAAACCCCTCAAAACTACATTAAACATTCAAGAAACTTGGGCTCTTTGGAAGCAAAATACAAAGAAATGAGAGGTGTACCATGTCTTTGATACAGTACTGATATGTTCAAGCTGCTTTGGTACAGTTTACACAGCACAACAAATCTAATTCATTTGATTTATTAACTGTGTTCTCGACCATTTCACACACATCGACCATTGCATCTTCATGTGCATACAGTATGTGTGAACACTAGGTAGCGCAGGGTCAAAGAAATATTACTTAATTAGATAGCTACTTGCATGAACATAGAAAGTATGTGAAAGACAGCATATGTCAAAAAACTGCATACATGTCAAATTCACATTTAATTTTTGTGTGTATTCATGTGTAAAGAAATTGGGTGATGCTTCATTAATTTCATCAAGTAAGCTTGAATGCAGAAGGAATTTATTTTACAGATAAATAAAGTAATAGCACTAATTGATGTTTTTAGATGCCATTTGGAGATTGATGCATTAAAAAGTGTCTGAGACTTCTTTTCCAACTTATTTCTCTTTCAGTAAATTATAATTTTAATGATGAAAATAGAACCAGACTTTCTCGTATTTTAATGCAGTCTTAAGGAAGTTTTTGGACTTTTTTGGCAAGTTTTTGGTTCTCATTTTCAGTCCAGCCCCCGTACCTGACCAGTTTCAGAGCAATATTTTTTTTGTTAAGCTACACAGTTATCTATAAATCATTCAAGCATAAAAAACAAACAAACAAACAAACAAACAAACAAACAAACAAACAAACAAAAAAGCAGTAAATCAGATCTAGGCATGTGAATGCGAAGTGAGAATGCAGTCTTGAAACAAATGAAATATAGTAACTATGCTTTTTAAGCAAGTACACACCAATATAAACTTACAAGGAGTCTTCTTTGGCCCTTTAGCTTTTCCATAAATTCTCTGAGAGCTGCTTTCTCTTTATTGTCTGCTTCCCGTTGCGACTTCTTTCCTCCTCTTTTCCCTTTTTTCTTTTTCTTGTCCTTCTCCTTTTTTCCCTTGCCTTTTGATTTGGATGGGTCACCCATTTGCTCTCCTTTAGTCTCTGTTATTGAACTTGTTGTTTCATTCCCCTTATCATCATATTTATTCTCCACTTTCGCTGCTGTGTTTTCTCCTGCACCTCCAGGGCTTTCTGTTCGACTGTCAAGCTTGAGCTTCCCCTCCTCATTTGCCCCAGTTTTGTGAGCTGAGGTTACCTTGCCGCCACCACGATTCCCAGACGTTTTACGGATGACAAATCTGGAGCGTCCCCTGAGAATATCTTGAACTTTATTTCTGATGGCTGCCTTTTTATCTTTAGTTTGTTGCTGTGAAGGAAATATGGATGTGAAATTTCCCTGGTTTTGAGGGCTGACGATCCTTCTTTTCTTCCCACCATTCTGCTTCACTACTAACCTCTTTTTAGTAATCTTGCATCTCGGAAGTAAGCCTTTCCTTGCAATTATCTCCAGCTTGCGTGCAGGGAGGTTATCAATAACCTCCAAAATAGCCTCCACACGCACCGGGTAAGGAAATCTCTCACCAACCTTTAGGTTCTTCTTTAGAATCAACATGGAGAACGTCTGGTGTGCCAGTTCCAGGTAATGAAGCAGTTTTGTCACCATGTCTGAATCCAGAGCTTGCTCTGTGGCCTGTCCCTCCATGGTTGTGTGTCGGATTTTGCCTTCCATCATTGCATTCTGAATAATGGTCACAATAAGGGTATCTCTGTCTGCTAATCGACAGTTCAGCCCTTCAGACTCCTGGATCTGTTTCTCCATCATGAGTAAGTAGTTATCGCTGTATGATGGGGCGGTTATCACCCATAAACGCTTTTTCCCTGAAAAGTCAGCCAAGAAGTCGGCCTCTGAAGTTCCTCCAGGTTCTCGTACTCCAGCTTCCTTTGCTCCAGCATGCTCCCGAGGGCCCACAGGTTCATCTCTTGTTTTCGACCGTTGTCTGTTCTTGCCTGTTCTCGCTGACAGCGCTGTGCTGCAACTAGACAAGACAAGTCCAACTAGAACTATCCACACACGATGCATTCCTCAGACGTGCAATCACACTGTCACTCAAAACATGACTTTGCTCTGCAGCTAGAGCTGAGGAGGCAGGGCGAGAAACGCCGCCTCTGCTTTACATTAAGATTCCCTTGGAATTTCAAAGTGGTGTGGCATGTGCAGAAATTCCACTCTGCTCAGTGTGTGGGGTAACAGAAGGGCCTGAGAAGGGAATGAAACTTGAGCCCCTTGCCTTTGTACCCAGAAGAAATTAACTCTGCATGATGCTTTATGGCTGCATCAACAACAAGGTGTGATATATGGTATATAGTAGTATATACTGCAGTACCAGTCAAAAGTTTGGGCACACCTTCTAGTTCAATGTTTTTTGTTTGAAAAAATTATTGAGATCATCAAACAAATTTAAATATCACACAAAGTTAACCTGAATAAATACAAAATTACATTTTTAAATTGTTTTTATATTATGTAAATGAAAAATGTTGATTTAATTGATTGAAATCATAATAAGTAATTGTCCCCCGTCTGAAAAAGTATGTGAAATAGTAATAGCATCCCCCCACTCCCCCTTTGCTAAATCATGAATGAACTGTGATTTTTGGAAAGCTGAATTAAATTTCACTTGCCACACCCAGGCCTGATTACTGCCAGACCTGTTGAATCAAGGAATCGCTTAAATAGAACCTGTCTGAGAAAACAAAGCATGCTAAAAAATCTAAAAAAAAAGTAACCCGATCTAAAGAAATATAACAACAAATGAGAAACAAAGTACTGGAATTGACATGTATCAGTCTGGAAAGGGTTACCAAGTAATTTCTAATGCCTTGGGACTGGAGTGAACCACAGTGAGACCCATTATCCACAAATGGAGAGAATGTGGAACAGTGGCAGACCTTCCCAGGAGTAGTCAGCCTATCAAAATTGATGGCACGGGCACCACATTAATAATAAATCTAGGACAGAAATAGCCATAGAAAGGAAACATGGTAAAGTATGATATCATGTTTTTGGAGTTTCCTTCAAACTTTCATGCCATCTATCAGGGGGAAAGTAACTACTTCAGCATTTTCACATGCTTTCATTTCTGTTGCATAGATGAAACTGAGGTTATTGAAACTGAGAAACTTTAGACTTGCACAATTTAGGATTGCTGCTTCATTTCCTCATTTCCTTCTTTTCATTGATGCATTATTCAACTTTTCTTTTTGTTTTATAGCCATGATTGTTTTTTTAGTGTAAAACAAATAACTCTTTTATGATTACATTCATTCATTCATTCATTCATTCATTCATTCATTCATTTATTTCTAGTAAATGCTTTACTCAGGTCAGGGTTGTGCTGGATCTGGACTCTATCCAAGACCCAGTGACGTAGGAGACAGGAATGGTACTTTTCTCAGTGATGCATCATTCACGCACTCATTCACATGCACCGTCATGGTTTTATAATCTAATTCATTAATTTATTTATTTCCTAAACCATTGAATCCTCAATAAACTGGGCAATCCTGAATAGAAAGTCCATACAAACATTAACCCAAACTCAGGATCAAACCAGGGACCCTAGTGTGCTGTAACAACAACAGTTTACTACACAATTTGTGCCATTGTGCCACTGTGCCATTTGTGAGATTATAATTAATAAATGACTTGCATCCATCCATCCATCCATCCATCAATCCATCCATCCATCCATCCATCCATCCATCCATCCATCCATCCATCCATCCATCCATCCATCCATCCATCAGATTGTTCATGAAAGAAACAGTATACCCCCACCCATGAATTGAGAATTATCCCTTTCTATCCATCCATCTATTCAAGAATTCAGTATTAGTATTAGTATACCCATCTAACTACCTTAAAGTAATTATACCCATCCATTCAATCACCAATTTACGCATCTTCCATAAATCCAACAGTATTCCCATCATTTCATCCATCTAGTCATCTATCCATGAATCCAACAGTATACCAATATGTCCATATACCTATCAATCCATCCATGAATTGAGAATTATATGAATTAATTATCTCACTGTACACCCATCCACCTGTCCATCCATCTATGAATCCAACAGTATACCCATCCATCTGTCTATGAATCCATCCATTAATTCATCCATCTATTATCTACCCATTCAAGAATCCAGTAGTATACCCCTTCACCCATCTATACAGCCGTAAATTCAGCATTATACCCATCAATTCATCCACCTATTTATCCATCCATCCATGAATCCAACAATATGCCCATCCATCTATCCATCCATCCACCCATCTCGTCAACTATAGATTAATCTAACAGTATACCCGTCCATCCATTTATTCACGAATTCAAGAGTATATCCATCCATTCATCCAGCTATTTATCATTTCATCGTTGAGTTCCACAGTATATCCATCCATCCATCCATCCATCCATCCATCCATCCATCCATTTATCTATTCTTGAATCATTCCATTATCCCATCTATCCATCCATCCATTAATCCTACAGTATACCCATTTAGCCATCCATTCATCACAATCAATTGCCAATTTGTATATTTATCCATCTGTCCATGCATTCAAAGGTATACCTTTTTATCCATCCATCCATCCATCCATCCATCCATCCATCCAATCCTCCAACAGCATACTCAACCATTCAACTGTCAGTATATCCTTCTGTCCAATTATCTGTGAATCCAGCCATTCTTTTATCCAGCCGTCCATCAGCATAACCATCCACCCAGCCACATCTGTCCACATTTTTAAATCCACTTACGTCTGCCCTAACTGTCCTAACCTTAAAAATAGTTTCTAAAAGCTTTCTAAAAGAGCTGCAGATTATTATGTTTTTGGAAATATATATATTTTTTATTAATGGCTTAAAAGATGAGCGCTAAAGTGAATGAATACACTCAGTCGATGATCCCTGTGTGAGTGAACCGTCTGTCCCTGTATACAGCCACACAACACTACATTCACACTAGCAGGCAGCAAGCTAGGATATAAATACTAAATGCTTGACTGTTGATTAGCAACGAGCAAGATTAACAAAGTGGGATAAATGTTCTAGTACATGTCCTTTATTTTCCTTCTTCCTTTCAGGTTTTCTTTTTCCTCACAGTGTTTATGTCTGTACAGATTTACTGAGAGGTTGTATATGATGATGAAGAAGATAAAACTTTTGTAATTTTTTTTCCCACTTTTGCACATCAAAGAGTAAATTTATTTCTTTAATATATGTTTATATTGTCTAACACTCAGGACTCCCAGTTTTTAATAAAAGTTACGTATCTAACAGCAAGGCTAATAAATTGTTATTTATAAGGTGCACATTACTGCATTACCATTATAACTTTAAATCAGACAAACAAACAAATTAATTAATTAATGATCATTTGTTTAAGATGTTCCATATGTCTACTTGTAGAAACAAAACTGCAAACCATCTGTCCCCATGTTAATTAATCAGTCCCAAGACGCATAAACACATATATACATACATGCCTATCTATCTATCTATCTATCTATCTATCTATCTATCTATCTATCTATCTATCTATCTATCTAAACACACACATACAAGATATAGCTTTGAACAACATTTTATCTTGTACAGTGTTAAATAAAGATCTCCATCATGTACACTTGCAATGCTACTGTATACTCAGCCAAAACATGTGCTAAAAAAAAAGTCTCACCTAGGTGAAACAGTGAATTTTCAGATAGGATCATATGACACTATTTTTTATACGACTTGATGCTTCTTATCTACCGACCCATGCTTAGTTTTTTGTAAATATGCATAAACATTTATATTTTCCCGTCAGATAAAAAGAAACACATTTGCTAAATACAATTTCACGCACTTTTATGTCTGTAGTGTCCGTAACTTTTTTTTTATTCAAATCTTTCAATGATCCTAACTGTCATTCAGATTTTCAAAATAATCTATTTTTTTCTAAATAATTGACATTCAGAAATCTAAATTTTGGGCAATTTAGATTTCACATGAAAAGACATAAACCTGAAAAAGTGTATTATTCTAAAGTGTAAAATTGTTAAGATATTGCAACGTGAATTTTATAAGGTTACAGACACTACAGAGTTTTTATATAGATACAGTAGATAGATTGAAGACCTGACTGAAGTGTATCGGTGTACGGTAGGTGTTACCGCCTTGTGACTGTATTATCTGAGTGAGGACTGAGTGTGGAAACGCTGATGGATCGTGGTTCCTCGATCTTGACACTCAGCTGGTTTGGATTATTGACTGAAAGCTGCGCTTCTTTCTGCCAGATGGACTTTTGCTTCTGGACACTTATGTGTAAACTGATGAACAGTCCAAACATTAACAGTGATTAAAGTAACTAGTAAACTTATGGAACCTGATACTTTAAGGGGAGGGGCTTACGGCAGCATGGCATGTGGACTGAAGTGAACCGCTCTGAGAGAAGAGTACGAGAGAAAGCTGGAGACTCTGGAAGGACACTCATGAGTTCGATCAGTAATGACGTAATCGCCGCATTGATCCTGTTGAGACGGAAAATGAGGGAATCCTGCAGAGCTGAAGGTACATTCAGGTGAAATAATGTCACTTTGGGTGCTTTTACCTGTCACTCTGCCTCTCTGCACCATCTCAGGAGTATGGATTGTGTAAGTGTCTGAAGATCCATTAATATTTACTGACATTTGATTAGATTTGCATTATTGTTTACAATTATAATTTCCTAACCTAAAGTTCATCATATATTAAAAGTAATTTAAGTTATAAAAAATACTGCATGTGTAATGATATCATTTGCTTTGAACGTTATGTTGAAAGTTTTACAAAGCAACACTGTGATCTAATTCATGAGATTAAATGTACATTTAAGGCAAACTAAACTAATATATAGGACGTTAGACAGCAAGAGTCCTTCACTCTCCAACCACAAGACGAAATATTAATAATAATAAAAATCATAATAATTATGATTAATATTAACAGCATTGTGTGCTGTTATAGAAAACTAATTAACAATCCCCATGAAATACTTACAGCGTTTAATGTTCTACATCTACAAGGGACGTTCAAGTCAAACTGGGACTTTTGACTCTTCACCGTACTGTGCTCGAGGTCTTGAAGTCCATAATTGATAAATGAATATTCTCTAAGAAAAAGGAAATTTCACCATATCACCATTTCCTTTTTTTTTTTTTGGTAAATTGCACATTTATATTAATTTATTTTATTAATTAAGTGGTTATTATTCGTAGAATCTTGAAGGGTGCTCTTACAGTAAGGAGAAAATGTAATGTGTACTATTATGTGAAGAAATGTGCTCTAGTGTATAGTTATTGTGAATAACAGCATGAGTTCCATGTTGTAGTGTTTTCTATAAAATAAAATAAAAATCATAAAAACATATCTTCTGTATCAACCAAAAAGAGTTAAATAAAAATCAGTTCAGGTTTATAGGTGACATCTTTACCTCCTTTCTGCTTTTCAGTAGGACAACAAACAGTCAGGTCCATAGGTATTTGGACAGCCATATAGTTTTTGTCTTTTTGCCCTCTGTACACTGTCACAACGGGTTTAAAATGAAGCAGGCAGGATGCGACTGAAGTGTAAACACAAGTTCCACCAGTTTCACAGGCTCAGAAGTAAGTTTCATGACCTGTTGTGGCTTGTTTGTAATTAATAAGATAAAAGGTCTGAAGTTCACTACAAGTGTTGAATTTGCATTTGGCAGCTGTTCAACTGCTCATCCAGCTGTAGTCAGCTGTATACACATCCATCCATCATCCATTCATCTATCATTAATCAATTTATCCATAAATTCAACAGAAAACCATTTTCATCCATCCATCCATCCATCCATCCATCCATCCATAAATTCACTGAACTTTTCACCAATCGTTCACAAATCCAATAGTATATCCATCGGTCCACCCATCCATTCATGCATTCATCCATATAGGCATCCAGCAGTATGCCCACATTTCCATCCATCCATCCATCCATCCAGCATTCCATAAATTCAAAAGTATACCCATCTATTCATCCATCTAGTCATTCATCTATTCAGCAACCTCTTCACCCATCATTCATAAATCCCATCATGCATTCAAATTCATGACGTTACCTCATTAATTAAAGATGTTTACCAAAAAAGAATTTGTTCTTTTCTCCCTACTGTTAAAAACTGTTAAAAATCACAGCATTTTTCTTCTTTTTTTTATTATTATTATTTATTGCAACACACTAAGTAGATAAAAAAAACAACCTTTATTTTAGTTAGAACTGAATGTGAAAATAGCTCAAAATAAATGACTGACTGTAAAAGTTCAGCTGGAAGCTGGCATCGTTGCCTGCTTAGGTTGTTAATATCACACTAGATCAAATACAACAACTAACAATGTCCTTTATCCCAACAGCTCTGAGACAGGAAGAGTAAAAACATAGAGTTACTATTTAAACCAAAGGTTTAGGCCAAAAATATCTCTCACTTATTGCCCAAGGATAGACGTCTTCACTCGACCCACTGTTTGGATTCTTTGTCTTAATTCTTTACTGGATGTCTATGGATTTATATTCCGCTGTTTTTCTTATTGTTACATTTTATCTGACTTTCTTTCTGTTTGTACAAATTTTACCCTGGCGTTCGACCTCCAGCTCTATACACATTGTCTAAGGGCAGCACCTTTAGTTTTAACACTACAGTAAATCTTCGTCATTCACACAGTTGGCAGAGCCAATTGTACACTGAAGTATTTGTGGCGAGGCTTTGTAAACTTGCTAAGGCACAAATGCAAATACGAGGGCCGTTCAAGTCAAAACAGGACTTTTTTGACTGTCAATTGGTTTTGCACCTTCATCGATCAGAAGTTTCGCCACAAGTCCCAGTTTGACTTGAACACCCCTCATAGTCTATTACGTTGAAGTTATCATCTGTTCATTGATTGATTGGAGATTTACTGTATGTGCAAAATCTGTTAATGAGAATCACGGTCCTAAAGCTACTCTAGCAATTGTTGTGCTTGAATCAGTTGGCTCTCCGTATGAAGTCATTCTCAGCAGGAGGAACGAGGAGTTCCCAAGTGTTTAGAACTCCAATCAATTCAATACAAGTTCTTCTCATAGCTCGTAAACTTCACACACTAGCCACGCCCTGGCCACTTAATTCCATATGGAAGACCTTCAGGAATAATGCACAAATATAATTTTGCCTATCAGTTGTAGAAACCGTACACTGGTTCCTCCTGCAAATCCATGGACTCGAACTTCAATACAAAGGTCATAAACACAACTACTTACCATCTGTCATTTCTTTCCTTCTGTTTTATTTCCCCCCCACAGATATGCCATGGCAGTGTATAACCAGCACGTCTGCCCTATAAACAACTGGTAAAGTTAATGACTTTAACATAATTTGCTAGTATAAATCATGTTTGTATTTAATTTGATAAAATAAAATACAGCAAAACTGTGACTATTATTATGGGATGTAGAGTATATCGACACAGTGTGACCAGAAAGATAGCTTCATTTTTTTTTTTTAATGTAGTTTAATGCATGACCTCTTACATGTCTTACATGACCCTGTACTCGCAACTCCTCAAATAGTGAGACACCATTCAGACATTTATGTAAGCTGTTATACGTGACTGCTGTATTCTCTTACAAACTGAGTTCTACTATTTCAAGCTGACCTTTGACTTGTCTCACATGATCGCCGTTGCGATTATTGATGTGACAAGGAGGCGATAAGAACCGGATGAAAGTCTGTAAAGTCTGTAAAGTGTGCAGGTTATGTGTTTGTGCTGGATTGTGGAAAACAACAAACGTTTTGTATAGCCTGTAAACTAGCGGCTTGATCCGTTAGCTTTATTTGCCAGCTTTTTGCGTGACAGATTGCTAGCATAGTTAGCATGTTTGGCACAAAAAAAGTAACAGTCCACTCTTTGTTAAACTTTTCAAATTTTTCTTACTGCTTATTTGACACAGAATTTATCAGGAAAAGACAGAAAATGCATTGACCATGTAAATTCAATTCAATTCAATTTTATTTATATAGCGCTTTTAACAATATGGTCATTGTCTCAAAGCAGCTTCACAAAAACGAAAGAAATTTAAAAAAAGAACGTTTGCCCTTTTCACCTCCTGTACTGACTCCCTATCCCTATGCTGAACCGGACTTCATGCTAATTTAAAGAACTTCTGTTATACATGTAAAGGGGACATCTCTACGAGTGTTAAACCTGGAAAATAAGATTAACAAACATGAGTCTTTACAATTTGTTATGAAAGTGAGTTATTTTTCCACCACATAAGAAATTTTTTATAAATTCTGTCTAAATTCTGGTACACACTTCCTCTATTGAGCAGTGATATATAAAACTTTCGAGTTTTTTCCTTGAAAATTTAGATTTTTTTTTTCTTGAAAAGTTCGACTTACAACTTAAAACTTTTGAGCTTTAAACTAAAAAATTCCCTAACCATCTTTTTATTTATTTTTTATTATTCTCATATTGGCCCTAATACAAATGCATTGTGTGCAACTGTGTGTGTAACTGTGTGTGTATATGTGTGTGTGTGTGTGTGTGTGTGTATATAATACAGGGTGTATGTGTGTGTGTGTGTGTGTGTGTGTGTGTGTGTGTGTGTATAATACAGGGTGTATAACTCGTCCTGTGAGGAGCCTCTGGTGATGCAGGCTGGACAGTTTCGCTGCTGCACTCTGGATAACATCCCTCTCATCAGGTAACTTTCTACTTATTAAAAAAAAAAAAGTATAATATCAATATAACTTAACATCATAAAACAACATTTAAAAAAAATAACCAAACACCATAGAAAAATAAATGAATGAATAAATTAATAGCTTCTAGACTCAGAATAAAAGAAGTTAGACACAAAAGTTGTTATACACTTCATGACTTTAGTTAAAGCATTAATATTTTTACAAAACGTATTATATTTCACAACACATGATTATAGTTTGTGGTTTAAATCTATTTAAATATTTATTAGTTCTTTTTACTTAATAAGTGTATTTGTTTCTTTATGTTTTCATTAATAAATTTATGTTTTAGATTTAGTTTTGTTTTATTTTTTTTCATATAATTACTTTTTTTTTTTTTTTTTTTGGGTCCAGGTATTTTAGTTCAGACATTTTTTTTTATATATATATTAAATAAGCAGAGGACAAACACACACTGTGTTCTGTTTTTTTTATTATAATGAACATCATTTAGTTTCCACTCTGAATAAACTTATCTTTGAAGTAGCAAACATAAGTTTCTTTATTAAATATATTTTTATAAATCGAGTCAGTGTGCATTTTGTTTCTTTTATTAAATCTCTAATGTTTAAAGCGCTGAAGCTGAGCGATGTGTCTGTAGAGTGGAAAACTCAGGGCTTGTACAGTATAAACACAAACTGGCACTACAGACTACATACAATAATTTCCTCAAGCACACAACCATATAAAAGGGAAATGTTTTTCCACTGCACCTTTAATGTGCAGCATGAGGGCTAATCTGGGGACAAATATGGTTTTCATTACATCAGCGTTTTTATTTTAAAAAGTGAACTACATCAGTTTGAGCCAGGAGTAAATTTACTCTCTCTCTCTCTCTCTCTCTCTCTGTACAGTAAGTGTGGTGTGTTTCCTCCAGAGAGTTGCTGGTTTAGTCTCCTCTGCAGTATTGGATCATTTATGAGTGAGTGACAGCATATTGAACTTTTGAAGTTGATTTCCATCCACTCGTTCGTTGTCCAATTTATTAGGAACACCTGCACATTCATTCAATTATCTAATCAGTTAATCATGTAGCTGCAACAGAATGCATCAAATAATGTGGATCCAAGTGAGTTAATGTGGTCCAGTCATGCTGACTTATGTATGTGCGTGTGCGTGTGTGTGTGTAGTGATGCTGATCGGTCTGATCCGCTACGCCCAGGTGTTGGAGCAGCAGAAGCAGGACAGTGTGTTGAACATGACGGGGCTCTGCTCAGGCTGGCTCTGTGCTGCAGGACTCAGCATGGTGGGAAACTTCCAGGTACGGAAGCTTTAAAGGGACATTTTTTAATCACTGGGGCTAGTGGGGCAGGATACGTTTCACACCGTCTGTCTGTCTGTCTGTCTGGTTTTCCACCTGTCTGTTTGTGCCTTTGAACCTTCATTTATCTATTTATACAGTACTGTGCGGGGGATATTTATGTGGCAGGGTATGTATGTGTACTTATCAGATAAGGCAGCAGGTTCCCCAGTGGAGCACTGGCTAGAAACCCCACCGTGACCCAGGTTCCGGTCCAGGCGTAATTATCAGCATAGTATCAGTGGTATGAGCATTTCAGAGATGTGTTTCAGTTGAGAAATATAAATATATCTTGATTTAACATTGTATTTGCAGCATTGTACTGTATAGAGGTCATTCATTCAACGTTATCCCAGTGACATATAGTCAATGTGGGGAATACTAACTTTAAAAAAATAAAATAAATCCAATGATGTTCCAAAACAAATGTTGCCAACATTTTGTCAAGCAGAAGTTGTTAGCAGAATACTAATACTACTAAATTGTGTGTGTGTGTGTGTGTGTGTGTGTTGCAGGTAGACTTTGCTAAGGTGGTGCACTACGTGGGAGTGATTCTGGCCTTCCCAACCAGTTTGCTGTTCGTGTGTGTGCAGACACTTGTGACTTACCGTCTGGCAAAAACGCGCCCACACTGCCGAACCGCCCACCTCCGTCTCACCCTCAGTCTGCTCGCCCTGATCACACTCCTGCTCTGTATCCTTTACTGAAAAACAGAGAGAGAGAGAGAGAGTCTCCTCTGAATAATGTGTATCATAACTCACATTCTAGTTCCAGTTAAAGCTCCGGTTTTTAGGATCCACAGCTGATCTTTACTCCTTAACCCTCTGTGCTCCAGGTGCCGTGTTCTTCCTGCAGGACAGCTTCATCCTGCAGCACGCCGCCGCTGTGTGTGAGTGGCTCTTCATCATCACCGTGCTGCTGTTCTACGCCACGTTTGTTTTGGAGTTTTGCTCGGTGTCAGAAAACACTTTTGTGGTTCTGATCCAGAGAGGGCAGCTTCAGGGTCTTTCTCAGAACCAGTGTAAGGAAGAGAAAGCTTGATCGGTCAGTCGGTTTTAGGACTCGGATTAACATATCAGTGAGGGATGAAGGTTAATGAATACTCTGTGACTGTATGGTTCAGCTGTTTCTGTCCAAACATCTTCAAATGGACTTCACAAGCCTTGGCTCTATGATGAAGTGCGAGATTCCTCTGAATGAAAGCACTGAAAGGAACAAGGTGCGATTCTTTATATTTAATACACAGTACAATGTTATGTATCATATTCTTTACGCAATATATTTTTTTTTGTGTGTAAAATCTTTTATGAACAATAAATGCGTATTGCTGTATCCTGGGAAAGTCTGTTTATTATTTCTGCCTATAACAAACGTTACACATCTTTAGTAAACTGTAAATATACACCAATCAACCAAGGGCCACCAAGGATTACCACCCATGCATGTTGGGAACCAAGTCCACCCTTACTGGAGAAAGGTCCATGAAGACATGGTGTGTTAAGTTTGGAGTGTATCCTACACAGAGCCCTGACTGAACTTAACTCCACTGAAGCATCAGCTTTGGGATGAACTGGGAAAGACTTCCCAGGAGACTGTGAACAATACGAGTACAATACAAGACAAGCCCATACGAGTGTGTTTATATACTTACTTAAGCCACTCAGCCCCTTTTTCTATGGTGTCGCACATCATTTCTGTTTTAATAATGCAGTACTGTATATCTCACATTCCCAGTAAAACTCACGGCTTCTTACTAACATACATCCATTGCAGCAATGTCCATTTTTGTATTTTTTCCCATGTAAGGTCAAAGTGAAAAAGTCTTAAGCCTTGAGTGTAATCAATTGCAATAAAAAAGGGCGCCACCTGCTGGGGAAATAATATATTTACAAAATCCAGATAATAAACTGAATGTCCCAAGGAGACCTTCTCTGAGGCATTAAACTGAGGAGGAGAATCTTACTTCGACATTCTGAAGTATACAGTCACTGACTCACTCATTGTCTATATCGATTTATCCAGTGTACAGGGTCACAGGGCCTGGAGCCTATCTGGAGCATGAAGCGTGGTACACACTGAATGGAATGCCAATCCATCGGCTGGCGCACACACACACACACACACACACACACACTACAGGTAATTTGGGAACGCCAATCAGCCTAATCTGCTTGTTTTTGGACTGCGGGAGGAAACCAGAGTACCTGGAGGGAACCCACACAACCACCAAGTTGCCACTGTTGGGCCCTTGAGCAAGGCCCTTAACCCTCAACTGCTCAGATGTGTAATGAGATA
>JAQMYI010000006.1:25414237-25424692 GCA_030014275.1 Clariallabes melas | reverse complement strand
GGAGGTGGTGGACAGTCCTGAGAAACTCACCAGATTTACTTTATATTTCCACTTATTCCACTTTAGAATATCAGCTCCGTTAACTTCCGGGTTCCGGGGTTGAATCCAAAATAGCACTACAAGTGGACTTATGTCGGGTGTACAATCCCTTGTTCCACACACCAAGTAGTGCCCTCAAGTATGCCCTGTTCAGACTGCAGGCAAATCAGATTTGTTTCACAGGACCGTCTCTCCACACTGCTGCTTGAAAGTGATCGCGGTGACGACGCCGGACGCGCGGGTACGCTGTAGCACGTGTGTTGTGTGACGTTAAATGCTGGCGACAACAGAAAGATAACAAAACGACAGTTTTAAGAATGGAGGCGTCACGTCTCACACTTCAGGTCTTCTCACTGTCTCGTCTGATGGTCCATCTCTCTCTTCCCCCCTCTCGCTTTTTTTTATTTTATAAAATTTTTCCCCACCATGGATCCATGTCCGTGCCACATTAATCGCGTGGATTCGAACCTCCGTATCGCATTGCGAGTGACATAACGGACAGTCGAAATCTGATTACGTAGATTGCGTAGCACATCCAGACTGAGACACGTCATTAGGAATCTGATATAAATCTTATTTCAAATCAACTCTGGATGCGTTCCAGATCGGATTTGCAAAAAAAAATCTGATTCAGTGTATTTTTTTTTTTTTTTTTTATGTTCAAAGTGCATGGAAGCAATCTGATTCCAAACTAATTCCAATCTGGATATGACAACAATGGGATTTGAGCTGGCAGTCTGAACAAGGCTTCAAGTCTTATTAGTTAAACCTAATTCAGATGCCCTCGAGTCTCTATTTACTATCGCTAAGTCCATGTTGAGTCACACGTCACTTATAGCCAGGAGTCTGAAACCACCTGTGGTTTAGTCCACTCCGAGATCAAAGACATTTATTCTGTATTGTATTCCGGATCGAATCTTAACGCACTCACGTGCCGCTCTCGTATCAGTCTTATTACAAACCCACGGCAGGATTAAACTTTTTTTGCCTCTTGTGCTACCTTTACCTGTATGATGAGATATCGACAGGTGATCGTTTACTGTTACGTATAAGATTGTACCAGTTTGGGTTTCCATCAGTTCGAGGCTGATAGTCCGGCTCACGCTCTCCGTCTCTCGGCGCTCCACGCACGTTAAGTGTCCCGCTTTTGGCAGCCGCTGTAATAAGTCATAAGCATTTATGTGCTGGCGTGCGCGCATATGGCCCTGATCAGCGCCGCGACTGGCCGCCGAGGATCGCCTTACTGATGAGTAATTTGGGCCGCCACGGCCTCTGATTCAGCCTCATTTTCTCCTTCTCTCTCCAGCTTTCTTTTCTTTTCCCTTTTTTTTTTTTTTTTTTAAGTTGCCAGGTCTTCGCTCATATTTTGTTCATGTCTCATTTACAGAGATTCGTTCTTCTTCACCCCCCCCCAAAGATTTGGCTAACGCAAATCAGTTCCATCCGTTTAAAAAAAAAAAAAAAATTTTATTTGGCGCGTGTGTATGACTTCGCGATGTTAAATGGCACCCCGGATGGCCGCTCTGCTTGGTTAGCCTAGCCTAGTGTAGCATAGCACCCTCATCAGCGTCCGTGATTGGAGGCCATCCATCATGTCTGAGGCAGCGTGGCGGGTTCGGTGATTTAGACGCCGCGCTGCTCGGCCTCGGGTGCACTCAACACGCTCGTAAACTTGTTAACAGATTAAAGGTGCGGTGAGGTGAGTCGCGAGCGCTGCTCCTGTCCCGGTCGGGACTCGCGGCTGTTAATCACGGAGATGATTCAGGAGCGCTGTGTCGGAGCGAGCGCTAGATTTAGGGCTTGTGTACCGTAGGTGTGTTGTATTTCTCGGTTTTAATGCTGCAGCTGGTTTCCACCGAATCCGAAACAGATTATGGAGCTTTGGGTTAAAGTACAGGTGCAGATCTTTTGAAGAAAAGGTTAAAAAAAATATATATATATATATATAATAATAAAAGTTGGCACGTTTGGAGAGATTTATTTAATTTAAATATTAAACACGTTTGCAGTCGTTAGATCCCTTTATTCCTGAAGCCAAACCTGTTACACGTCTCAAATATAAAATGCTGTGTGTTCCAGAAACGGCACTTCATCCTAGTTTTATTAAAAACGGCAGGTTTCATTTTTACTTCTAACTTTATTGATGTTTGAAGTCTAAGACTATATATATATATATATATGCATCAGGATAATCCTTTTAATGACTGACTGACGGCTTAAATGGTGCTTCAGGTACTTACTTAGTTCAAATAATCATCATGGAACGTGACAAATACCATGAAAATAAATGCAGGAAAATAAAAGTTAGACTAGTTAGAAGTTATAGGAAAAAAAATATTTATTTATTTATTTTTTATTCTAAATTTTGCATAAACTTTCCTGAACATATTTTCTAGACGCGTGGCTGGAGCTTATGATGATATACGGGTCAGACGTGCAAAAGAGAGAGTCGAGAGCAAACGGTGAGAGATTCTGTAAAACGTAAAGCGGCTTCGAAACAGTCCCAAAAATCATTTCTGTGTCTTGTGTCGTGCACATGTCAGAATCTTAGCTGAGCCAAACACATCTTTCATGTAATTTTTTTTAATAGTTATATCATTCTAACAATTACGATTGTTAATCTCTTGTAAACATTTGTCACTTCACTGTTTAAATGTGATCAGCGCTAAAATCAATCAACCAATTAACAACTAACAATTCAATGTGGCTCAGACCTGCTTATAAAATGGTAATAAATTAAAATAAGGAAATAAAAATGAATAGTAAATACATGCTAAAGAGCGCTTTTTATTCCAAAAAAGATTTTATGGGAAACAATTTAATTTAAAAAAGTTTCATAAATCTGTTAAACGCAGCTTTTATTCTGATTGAATCTTGTCCAATAAAAAAGGGGGAAAAAATGAATAGTAATTATTGGACTTGCGGTGTTCTTGAGCTGCAAACGCAGTGTGTGACTGGCAGGATGAGGATAAGCAGGACACACACATACACACACACACACACACACACACACACACACACACACACACACACACACACACACTGAGACAGCAGTGTAGATAATTGTAGTTTATCAGTTTAATCAGTTGTTTAGGAGAAATTAATTAAATCAAGATCTTTTATTAACTTAACTGACAATTGGTACATTTTTAGGATTCAATTTGAAATCATTTCCTAAACAATTACTTCATCATTATCAGGCATGATTTATTCCTCTTCTTATTTCTTCTCTTTTAAATTGCTTGTGTTAGAATCACAAAGGAAGAGCTTTAACTTAACGGTTTTACCTTTGAGCATCTTGAGATAATAATTATTATATTATAATGCTAGCGATTATAATAATAATAATAATATAATCACATTATTATTATTATTAATGCAGTATCGGATGGATGGTTCTATCTACGTGCCGGTAAACATTCACTGTTCCTGTGGCAGGTATTTACAGGGTCGGGTTGCCAGCTCGATGCCCGGTTGTATCTGAGCACCAGAGGGTGAAGGACCTCGCTCAAGGGTCCAACAGTGGGGACTCGAACCGGGGACCTTCTGGTCTACAGTCCAACACCTTCACCATCGAGCCACCCCTGTCCCCTTCATGCCATTATTATTATTAATATCAGTAGTAGTAGGAGGAGGCGGAGTAAAATACTGCTTAAAGTTCCCCCTTAAACCTTACACATTTCATTTACTTCATCAAAAACCGGTCAGAGCAGCCGTGACCCTCGCTAACAGCGTTAGCACGTACACGGTGTCAGAGTTCGGGAGATTTATTTATTCTCTTCATGCTTATATATTGATATATGTGTTTAAACGCTCACCAGTAAGACACGGAGGAAAAGCTCCATCCGGTTAACATTTCCAACTTAATGTCATTAGAAATGGATCAGAAATATTCAGAAGTATATTCAACGTTATTATTTAAAGTGCTTAAAAGCTTCCTCTAGCAAGTTGAACTGCCATTAACCCCGACCTCTTAACTGGAATCGGGTCATTAAGCGCAAAATAGTAAATAAATAAATAAAGTTTATATCAAGGGGGGAAAAAAAAACCCTGAATTTAGTTCTCTGCTTTAACAAACAGATGGAAAAGTCTGGAATCAGGATTGGAAAACATTTTTTGGAACGGTTAATGTTTACACAGAGAGACCTGATTGCATAATTGTTTAAGATAATAGTTTGAAGTCATGTTTTTAGGTGCAGAGTTTTTCCTGGATTATTTTAAAAATGGCCTAAATCTTTATAAGATATTGGGGGAAAATGGTCCGGTGCCATCTCTTTTAGGAACATTTGAAGATTGCCCTAGCTCTTTAGTTAATAAGATCGCATAAATCCTTCCATTTTTTTTTTTATAAGTGATTTTCAAAGGAAGGGAAAAAAAAAACACACAAACAGTTTATTACTCTACAAAAGTTATGTTAACTATTTACGTTATCTTTGTATTCCTTCATCCTGTGAGCGATGTTTTTAACCATTAAGCCTCTGTTTGTTTTCCATTTTGCTTCTCGCTCTGCTTTTCCTCATCGCCTCTTTAATGATGACCTCACTGACGCCTCCCGACAGTCCTGTCACCTCTCGAGGCTACCGACCAATCACTCTCCTTCCACCAAGGACCTCGGGTCACCTAATTGCGCCATTTATTTGATTAGAGCGAGCCGTTCGGAGACGTGAAGCGTTCTGCACTTTCGATCAGAGAGGCAGCGTTTAACTCGTAACGAAGGACCTTGAGGAAATGCACTTATCCTCATCAAAATGACATTACAAAATCATTAGAGGCAGCGCACCAAAACAGTGATGTCAGCTGGCTGCTGATGGAGTGCAGAAACCCTGAGTGTGTGTGTGTGCGTGTGTGTGGGGAGACAATTCAGACAATATTGTTTTAATCAGAAAGCTGCTATTGAATTGCACTCATCCTCTATATGAGTGACTCATGGCTTCACACACACATGCACACACGCACATATGGGTTCTTTAAGAAAAAGCAGATTGGGTCATGTTGACGTCTGGAAGAAGGACAGAAAAAAAAAACGAGAAGTTCCTGTGTCTAGAAGAGCTGTTTGTGCTGCGTTTGTCTGGTACGTTAGGACTTTAGAAATGAAGGTGTTGATTGTTTTCCTATAACAGCATGCCCTGATGTTTTTCGTTTTTCTGAATTTCTGCAGATACGAACGGACCGGCGGATCTATGAACAAATCATCGAAATAGCTCACGTGTATTGTGCAGAAAATAAACACTGTAGTGGACCAGATATCAATATTTACAAATATATACAATATTTAAGTGTGTAAGTGAATGTATAAAAAGTCCAGTATATTGTATGTGTGCGTGTATATGTGTGTGCGCGGGAGAAATGAGTCGGCCTCACCGGTTTCAATGAATCAGTCCGGGAGCACGATGATATGTAGAAAATGTCCTGTAAATCTGTCCTGATGGTGAATAATCCTAATTTCGTAAAGAATCCTCAACAAAACAGAGTTCACAGTCCAATACAGTGGGAAAACAGCTCCGAGACAAAATGCCGTCCAGGATTCCCCTCGCGATTTAAAGGCACAGAGACAACACTGTTACATTTGACGTGTGAGATTCATTTCCTCAGGTGCAATTATGGTTTTGGCCACATGACGGCAGTGTGGGGAAAGGGGACAGAGGTTTAGTCAAGTGGTTCCGTGTGCTTTACATTGTGAAAGGCGTATACGACTCACTTTGTCGGACTTAAGAACAAACCTGACTTACGAACGTGCTCCTGGAACGGAACTTGTTTGTAAGTTGGGGACGACCTGTATCTTGTTTATTAAAGAACTCCTCATCATACTTTTTAAAAAGATTTTATTTATTAATTGTTGTTGCAAACGCCTTCAAACTGATCAGATTTTCTAATCCAGCATTGACATCATTCAGCACGAAACAATATAAATGTAGTTTTGGCAGAATGTAATTTAAATTGACTCCACCCTGATTTCTGTGAACTGTATTTGTACTTGTACTATAAAAACCAAAAGAATCTATATAATAGTGCACAAAAGGAGATGCATGAGCAACGAACAGTTTTACATAAGAATGATTGATTGTTAATGGATGATGTCATCGTTTTCCGTGTTGTTTATGGTACTCTTCTCGAACAGGGAGCCACCATTAAAAAGGATGAGAAAACCGGAGCCATCACCATCGCTCGCATCATGAAGGGCGGAGCAGCAGACAGGAGCGGTGAGTTACATCTCAACTCCATCACCCATCACATGCTTTTGATTTTAGGCCATTATTTATAGATAACCGCACTCAGTACAACAGAACCGTGGGTATTCACTTCCTGGCTCTACTTTTACAGCCCCTTGGTTTCTACCCCACTTTCTTTTGTGATGGTCACCTTCTCGGTTTTCTTCTCCCAGTTACCTTTTGCCTGGTCACTCTTCATCCATTCCCAGTAGTCCAGTCTATAAGGTCCAGTCTCCTTGGTCCACGGGTCTTCCATCTTCCATCACAGTAATCCTGTTGACCTTGTCTGATTGTTGTCTTCGCCCACTCGTGCTTTCCCCGGTCCAGTCCCCTTCTCCAAGTTTCCTTCTCACTTGTCCAGGCTCTTTAGATCTTTCCATGTCTCCTCCATTTGAACTCCTCCACCAGGACCCCAGTGCCAAATTGCCTGGAGCAGATCTCCTAGACCAGATCTCCCCCTCATCCTTCTGTCTGGTCTCCATTGCCCACTCTCTTTTGATCACCTCCTATCCTCATCCCCCCCCCCCCCCTAGGCTTTCTCACTCTCGATCAGTCTCCTTCTTCCAGTCTCTTTCACATGTAACCTGTATCTCTTTTACGCTTTTTATTCATGCTCCCTTTTTTCCATTTGTTGGTCTTCCTTTCTTTCTTGCTTTCCCTTCTTCCTTGTTTTATTTTGTACTTTTTCCCCCTCCCCTTTTTTATTATAGTTATTTTTGCTTCTTATCACCTTCCATTCTGTATTCCTTCTTACTTGCTTGCTTATATTTTGCCTTTTTTCCCCTAAATTTTCATTCCTTCCTTTTTGCCTTTCCTCTTACCTTCTTGTCATCCCGTGTTCCTGTTTCTTTTTTCCTTCCACCTCTCTTTCAGCGTCGACCGGTCTCCTTCTCTCAGTCTCTTTTACCTGATCTCCTATTCTCGACACTCTCCACCAAGTCCCTCTCTAGCAGGTTCCCCTTTGGCACCTTCTCCCTCTGGCAGGTGTCCCACTTGCTCATATCCTTTCCCTGGTTTCCTCCACTTTAACTCCTCCACCACGTTGTCTTCAGCCGGTCTCCTTTACCCGGTCTCCTCACCCTGTCGCCTTCAATCATCAGCCTCTGTTCAGTCACCTTTTAATTAGTTAGCGTTTTTGTTTTTGTAAAAGAAAACGATTGTTGTTCAACATTTCCTACATTTTGTTACCAAATAAACTCTGGAGTTCAGCTTCCCCACCGGAAGAGAGACTTGAATCTTGAATGCACGAATCCTCCAAGTCTTGTGGAATCTAACTAAAAGCTGATGATTGGAGCAGTGAAAGTGGTTCTCTTTGGTCCTTTGTCAGTACTTGTCTTTCTCTGTACCCATTGTGTCCTCCTGTCTGCAGGCCTGATCCATGTGGGAGACGAGCTGAAGGAGGTCAACGGCGTCCCAGTGGAGGGCAAGAAACCAGAGGACGTCATTCAGATTCTGGTGTGTGAGAAAGAGAAATGTGTTCGAGTGTGTGTGTGAGGTGATGTCCGTGAGATTGTAATGTAACGCTTTTGGGTGTGATCTGCAGTCCCAGTCCGAGGGTGCCATTACATTTAAAGTGGTACCGGGTCCAGAGGTAGATGGTCCAGCTAATGAACACAAGGTAAGTCACTTACCTCAGCATCACCCCAGTGAACACACCTGGATACACACCGTCCCTTCGTAACTGTGTGTGTGTACATGCACACCATTACTCAGATCTCTCTCTCTCTCTCTCTCTCTCTCTCAGATGTACGTGAAGGCCCTGTTTGATTACGACCCGGAGGAGGACAATACGATTCCCTGTAAGGAGGCAGGTATGTCCTTTAAGAGGGGTGATGTCCTGCGGATCATGTCCCAGGAGGACGCTACGTGGTGGCAGGCCAAAGTCGAGGGCGGAGCCAACCCTCGCGCCGGACTCGTCCCCTCCAAACACTTCCAGGAGCGGTGAGTGCGCGATCTGTCCATCCATCATCGTCCATGACAACCACAAGCTGTCGTGTCCCAAACACCCGTGTTCACTATGAGGTGCACTTTCTTGCACCGTGTTCACTATGAAGTGCACTTTCCACTTGCTCGTCTTTTTCCCATCTGTCTGTTCTTTCTCACCTTCATACGTTCTCCTTTCATTCTCTTTCTTTCTTTCTATCTTTAATTCTTCATTCATTTATTTCTTCATGCTTCCTTTTTCCATTTGTTTCTTTTTTTTTTCTTTCTTGCTTTTTGTTCTTTCATTCCTTCCTTGTTTTATTTCTCTTTATTCCCCCCAACTTTTTTTTTTTTATTATAGTCACTTTTCCTCCTTTAACCTTCCATTCTTAATTCCATCTTTTTTGCTTGCTTATATTTTATTTTTGTTCTTTCTTTCTTTTTTTCCTGAACTTATCTTTTTTCCCCATTTATTCCTTTTGGCTTTTCCTCCCGTATTCCTGTTCTTTTCCCGTCTCTCTCACTTTCATTCCCTGCTTGAGCATCTCTCTCTCTCTCTCTCTCTCTATTGTGTTGGACTCTACAGTACGAACAAGTGATCAATTATAAAAACAGATCCCTCAATCCCTCAAAATAATTCCTTAAAAAAGCAGTTTTAAAGGATACAAATAAAGTTGTGTGTGTGCAGGTCTTAGAGAACCAAACACACACACACACACCTTTATTATCACTTTATTGTGTGACGAGTGTGAGGCGACGCCCCCTCACTAGAAAGGTGATGCGTTTTAATACTTTTGATGTAAGAACAGATCCTCTCTCTCTCTCTCTCTCTCTCTCTCTTCCTCTTATTCTCTCTCTCTCTCTCTCTGCCAAAATACTTTGGATTTCCGCGGCCGTCTGGCTCAGGATGAGTGATGGCAGAAAACGATAGCGCTGGTCCGATCCATGGAAAATCACACATCAGTGATGCGCTGTACAAAGGGGACCGCTAACGTGTGTGTGTGTGTGTGTAAGACAAGCAAGTACCTATGCATGTTCTTGAAAGTAAACGAGTGAAGAAGTTTAAATCGTGTGTCTCATAAGTGTCTATAAAACTCTCTCTCCTGCTGAAACAGGAAGAAAAACAATTTTCTTCCGTCTCTAGTTATGTGTCGTGTAGCGTCAGATCCACAGAGCCGGCTGCCGTGGCGTCTCGTACCGCCGTCTCGTACCGCCGTCTCGTACCGCCGTCTCGTACCGCCGTCTCGTACCCTGCTCCAGAGAAACCACATGGTACAGCTGCGGTCACAGAGTGCTGACACTGGAGACTCCTTCCTGAAACATCACTGCACTCTGTGTGTAACATCAGTCTCTCTCTCTCTCTCTCTCTCTCTCTCTCTCTCTCCTCTGTTAGGAGGTTCGCTCTCCGGCAGCCCGTATCCAACACTCAGCCTCAGAAAGTTTCCCGGAAATCATGTAAGTACACACACACACACACACACACACACACACACACACACACACACACACACATACTCACAATTAGTCTTAATTAAGCGCTTGGAGATAAACACAACACACGTCCTGTTAGAGTTGAAGGCGAGTCGAGAACTGTCACGTCACCGCTTTTAAAAAAAAATTTTTAAAGAAAAAAAAAGAAAGAAATGGGCGGGGTTTATTTGATTGACAGGAGTGCAGGTTAATGTAGCAGTGCTTTAACTGAACTCTCAGCAGGTCTTTTATTTACAGTTGTTTAGTTTTCATTGGGAGGGTTTTGCTAAAACATAAGGCATAAATAAATAGATAAATAAATAACTGTAATAAATAAATGTAATAGAAAAAGCCTTTAAAATACGGAAAGTGTAAAACAAACTTCATGTTCAATTAAAGTGCGCAGTATCAAAGTGCAGGAAAGCGAGAGAGAGTGAGAGTGTACATTATTGGAGAAATAACGAGAGAGAGAGAGAGAGAGAGAGAGCAAAATAGTGAAAGCCATGGAGAGAGAGAGTGGAGAGAAACGGAGGAAGAAAATTAAAGAGGGAGAGAGAGGAAGAGGGGAAGCAAGGAAATAAAAGAGAGAGATGAAGAAAGGGGAAAGTAAGAAAGTAAGGAAGAGCAGGAGAGAGAGGGAGGGAGAGATGATGAAATGCATGAGGTTTGAGAACATGAAAAGATTGTGTTTGTTAAAAACTATAATTGTTTAATATTTAACATTAAACAGTCTTAATTAAAATATAATTAGTCTTAATTAAGAGCCCAATTAGATTTTTAATTAAGACTGTTTAATATTAAATATTAAAATATA
>JAQMYI010000006.1:25381191-25401885 GCA_030014275.1 Clariallabes melas | reverse complement strand
TGGTGAGCAAGCCGAGGGCGACAGTGGAAAGGAAAAACTCCCTGAGATGGTAATAGGAAGAAACCTTGAGAGGAACCGGACTCAACAGGGAACACATCCTCATCTGGGTGAAACAGAAAGCAGGAAATGATCTGCATTTATACAGTGTGTTGGGTGGCAGCCAGTTCAGCTATAACAGTTGATGTTAATTAATGTTAATATGGAGTCCAGGTAGTTATTACTGTTGGTTTCGCCCATTTGCCCACTTGTGGATTTGAGGTTTGGGCATTGTCGGGTCCCACCGTTCTGTCCTTAGGAAACCGATGGGTGTCGTCATGGAGGATTTGTCCATTTAAAAAAAAAAAGTTTTTTAATCCCTTCTGTGAGGTCCATAACCACAGAAATCCTGGTTATGGTTGTAATAATGGTCATGATCACCTTGGTCATGGTTAATCAGATGGTCATGAAATCTCACCTACTCAGCATCCAAAAACACTTTTAAAGAATCTCAGTGATCTTACTTGCTAAGTTTGTTTTGGCCTCTATTGCAAAAACAGTTTGATGTGATTGCTGGTTTGTCGTAGCCATGTTTGTGGTTGGAGCTTGATTTGTGTTTTGTCCTGTAACCCAGTAGGCCTGTGCACAAACTCAGTGTATGCCAAGCTGAGGCTCAGATTGGTCACCAGGCATTGGCTGATTCATGGTCCTGTCAGAGTACCTGGTATCAAAAGTTCAGTTCAATTTTTTATTATTATTATTTTTTTTTTATATAGTGGCTTGTGGTTAATAGATTTGGTGTTCCAGCATGACATGGACCATGATGTCTGTTGTTTTCTTTGAAAATCAAAATGTCACTAAAAAGCCATAAAGTGTCCATTAGCTGTATCCCAAATGGTGTTCCCTTCACTATATTCTGTATCCTACAGTTTCTCAACTGGTAAGTTCCTCAGAATAAAAATGTCAAATAATACATGAGATATTGTTAATATTTTACCAACTGAGAAGTCGCACGTATTGAATTATGTTTTCTTTTAATACATATTTTTTGCTTTGGTTAAAATTGCACCTTATGCAAAGGCCATTGTCAGGTGGAAGGAGTTCACTTGAGGACCTTGACCCCTTTTACTTGAGTGTAGTGTCTCTGACTTGTGTAAGGCAGCAACATCAAAGTGCCACCTGGTGGCTCCGCCCATTTTTGCCACATGGACTAGGTTACAGTAGTGTAAATGGGTCCAAGATTCCACATAAGCTTTTTTTTTTTTTTAAGGCAACATCTATGTATCCTACTGTTAGTGTGTGGCCTAGTCAACTGTGACCGAAAGTGGAGTTTTCATTTCCATACTAGAGATGGTTTATGGAGGTAGTCCTGGCGTCTTGCTCTGCTAAACCCCTCCTGTTGCTCCTCTCCATTAAACGGCAAATATTTTTAACAGACAATCCTTAACGCGATTTTTGATTTAGCATCGCGATCTAGTTGAAATCAGATCCCGTACCGGCGATCCAGAGAGAACAAGATGTCACCCTCCCCCCAATCTCTGTAGCCAATTCCCGACGTCCTACGCTATTCCTTTTTTACTCCTCGTCTGGTTATAACGGATCAGGATTAGCGTTCCATGTGATCCATCATCATGAATGTGCTCCAGGAAGCCGAGGAGAAACTATACACCTCACCGTCGGAGCAAGACGCCTCTCAGAAGCGCTTCTCGCAGCTAAAGTCGTTCCACAGCACCTCGTCGCTAAACATCCGGCTGCAACACAGACTCGGCAGCAGACTCTGACGGAGAGAGGCAGAAAACAAAAGCAGATGAAAACAGTCGGGGAGGAGAAGTCAAGACTGGAAAAGCCATCAGCCCCCAGACTCCAATTAAGGATGGAGTTATGGAAAAGTTGAGCCTGCTAGGTTTTTTTTTTTTTTTTGCTTTTTTTTGCACCGACATAAAAATGTTCAATTTGAGAACTTATCTCCCGTGCACACAGGAGTTCTTTAAGCAGGTAGAGACGGACCGAGGCTTCTGAACCTCCTGAGAAATAATAAATTATGGGTCTTTTAGATGCAACAGACTCAAACGCAAGATTTTCTCGGGAGAGAAAGAGAGCACTCTTTCCAAAGTATGGAACAAAACACTTTGAGCTCAGTCGAATGTTACTGGAACATCAACACTGGAGTAGTAATGTGTTTTATTTCTAAGAATTAGTTTTTATTATTTAAAAAAAGAGCTCATTATACATTTTTAAAATCCATTTCTAGTTACTTTTTTCCACTTTCATTGTAAACAGTCACTTACCTTATTTTCTTTTCTCATTTAATCATGTCTTTCAGGGAACCTTTAAATGTTCATGATTAGTATATTAGAGTTTGAAATGAAAACCATTTACAAAGTGAAGAACCTTTTAACATCCCAAAGAAATCATCTTTTGAAATCAATAAGTAAAAAGCTTCAAAAACACACAGAGGCAGAAAGTCCCAGTCATTTCACAGCTTACGAATGGTTAAAAGCGATTGACGTTTACAGAAAGAACATTTGAAAGAACCGGACGTTTTAAAGAAGTCTGTATGTCCATGAATGACGATCTAGGATGAGGTGGGAACGCCTGATCCTTGAAAATTGATCACTATGCATAACTTGTCACTGACTTGCAGAAGAGACGCGTCTGTGTGAACTGTACACACACTCGTTCACCGACAGCACTTGCACATTACAGGAACTCGGCTGGGAGTTATCGCCACATCCCCCTAGAGTCCTGCCCTCACTCCAAGCCATTTACACATGTTTGGAAAAGCCATTTAAGGAGTTCCTGGGAGGCCGGCGTTTCAGATTAAAAGCAGGCAGTCCGATCATGGCTCCTGCGTACTAAGAAAACCTTCTACCTTGTTGGGGGTCCAAGCACTAGTGAAACACTGGGATAAGTGCATTAGTGTGTCAGGGGATTATATAGAGACATAAAGGGAGTTTTTACTCTCGGAACTGTGTTCTGTTATTCTGTACAATGAAAAGTCCTGCTTTGACTTGAACACCCCTTTGTATAAAGCACTTGGACATTTTCACTGTTTTTTAAAAAAAAATTTATGGAACAAACAGTAAATTGGAACTAATTGCTCGGTGGAACTGAAGTCATGATCGGGGAATGGAAGAAATGTCAGAGGACTTTGACCGTAGGTTTGGGTCGAGGGATAATTTAAGAAAATGGTTTGGTTTTTTACTAATTTCGCTTCGAGTTGAGAATTCATGTTGCTGGTCACTGAAATCATGACTTACACACGCATGCCTAGAAGATGACTTTACCAGGCCTTTTCTCTCTTATATCCAGTACATCAGGGTTGAATCATTTGTGAACAAAATCTGACCGACATCAACACCAAACTAGAGGTTTTTCTGCTGTAGAGCGTTATTCTCGTTCCTGTCAAAAAGCAGAACAGTGCAATCGTTTGGACAAGGACAAGGACATCGTTCGATATGGGACAAAAAAAAAAAAAACAATCATTTGCGTGTGTATATGGTAGCCGTTTCTTTTATCATTCATGGCTTGCTTGAGCGGAGAGACCGAAGCTTTCTAGCAGCAGTGGTCAGTGAAGGTCAGATCTTGCTCAGGGTTCTTGTAAAGGCAGCCCGAGCACGTAGGTGTGATCACACATGGCCGTATGATGGATTGAGCAGGTGGGTGATGAGGAAAATCGGAGTAGCAGTTTTGGCCTTCCTCCTCCTCTATGATCCCATTTGGCGCAGAACAAAGCATAAACGTACTAATGATCCCAGCTGGCAGCCCAACAACTCTGTCTGTGTGTGTTTCCCCTGATGCATTAGCTAACATTCCTGCCTTGACATTCCTTTGTCTGACGAGCTCTGGGATAGGACGGAGGGGAAAAACAAATACCGCTTCATGACATACGCCGTCTCTTTTCTCCTCTCAGCCGACGGGAGCGGGAGTAACCGAGCCTGTATCGCTTGGGCAGAAAAAAGCACTTTCCACATATGCACTTCAATGGAAAAACGGCTTCTACGGTGTCGCTCCCCAGACGCCTATTCCTACCGAGTACAGCTTGATTCAGAGTATCGTCCAACGCATATTTCAAATAGCGCTGCTAAATAGTTGTCGTTTTCCTATTTAAAGAAGGAAAGAAAAATCGGCATCTGTAATTGTGATCCGAGTTTTCTTTCTTTCTTTCTTCTTTCTCCTCGTCCTGCTGCAGGAAATAGGGTTGCTCATAAACGCCGAATATAAGAAGGGGGTTACCGGGGGTAAAAAGATTGTCGTCCCTCAAGGAAATGTATGAGGCAATAGTGACTCCAGTTAACATGGACGTTCAGAGGGTTCTGATCCGACACGCACTAAACGGAGAGGTCGTCCGGAAACCGTTTGATGCTGGGGGTTCCACTGACGCTCCTCCAGGGGCCTGTATGCTCACCCTGATATCTTGCGCAGATTCTTGCGAATGAGGGGGTGAGACATCCTGAATGACACATGCCTGAACATATATCGGACATACGTCTCTTTAACCCCAGAGCTGCCGATTTCTGGATTCTGATTGGTCAGAGGGTGTTGATATAATTCTCTAGAACATCACATTGCAGGTTTCAATAATGCGCTCGTTCTGATTCGTTATCTTTTCTTTAGAAACAGCTCGTTAACAGCGACTTGTATAAAAAATAAAGGAGTCTCCAGTGTCAGTCTTGGTCAGAGGTGAAGTTGTAAGTTTAGGCTTCCTGACAGTTGAACGTCTTCAGGACCGAGTAGTTTGGGTTTGTGATTTGTCTATAGCACGACTGCGGAAGGTACTTGAGTCTCATGTTCTTGCATGTTTATTTCTGCAGCTGCACCACACACAGCGTGTCTTGCATTTCCTACTACTTTAGCCGTCCTACTTTAACCTCGTTGTTGAGACGTCGAAGGGATAGACTGATGCCCCTAGAAGGGAAAAAATTGCGCTTGCGAGAGTTTCCCTAAAATTCAAACAATGCACTCCAGGTTTATTTTCTTCACCTGGAAAACCTTGTAAGGTCTAAACAAGAGGCATACTTCTAAATCCATGTTCCTGTGTTGCTTACACAAATTAATGCAACGTGGAACAAGCTAGGAAATAAATTAGCTCGTCGGGAGGGGTTTGTTTCCATGTCGCCACATGTTCAGAAAGAAATAGAACGTGTCTGCTTTCTGATTATAATCAGCCAGGTATGGCTTTGCTTAGGGTACGTGGTCTTAAAAAGCAGTTTGTGCTGCTCGGTGGTATGCGCATGTGATGTGTTAGGATTAGCGTTCCTGTCCTGGTGCCGGTGGGGAAAGTAGAACGGCGTGACGATTCGACCTGACGGCTTTCCGTTCCTTCTTTTTAACAAATACCTTGATGATTTGTTAAGCTCTTGGCTTCATTTCTTTCCTTTGGGTCTTGTCTTAATATTTAAGAGGTCGTTTCCAGACACGGGCCGCAGCGGCTCCTTGTAATCGTGCCCTGGAAATTTTGCAAGTGTACACTATATTTACACCGAATTTACAGGCTTTAATAAGCTCTTTGATTTGCGAGCTGCTAGTCGGTAATTGTAAGTTCCATTGCGCCAATTAACCAGCCGTTTGGCGGTACGGGTCTGCGAGCGCGGTGCGGACATGGGTACGTGTTCCAGCCATTATTCACCATGTTCAGCACCAGAAAACTGGAAAACCTTGCTCTGTCTGTGTCTGTTTTCCATATTTATACCTGTTACTAGAAGTCGAAGCTATTTCGGACGGACTCGGTTTGCCAGGACGCTTCATGTCATCCATCGTGATGATTTGTCTTACCGAGATACATTCTTCGGAGAAAAAGAGAGAGAGAAAGAAATTGGAATTAATGTTCCATAACCATATCCAGAGTCCAGAATACCAAAAGATTTTTTTCCCCCTCTCATTCTGGAATGAATTCATTTCCATCTAATTTAAGGAACAGGAGGTTCAGTTGGAACTTTCAATCCCAGGCTTGATTTATTTATCCGCATTGAAAAGGAGGGCAGCATTCTGGCTGTTCTGGACCGAGACAATCTATAAGGCTTTAAATGATTTTGAAAGGTTGGATTTATGAAGTTATGTCAAGTGAAGAGCGGGAATTCGTTCTGACTGCTTGCGAAGGAGCACCTACGCACCTGCCCTGGACCGAGGAAACGGCCGATTCTTCACGCCAGAATTCACGAGTGCGTCACACAAGCGCAAAGGCATGATTATGTCCTCGAACACGCTGTCCTTGCATGTAAGGCAATAAGGTGCTTATTGAGCAGAGATTTCGGTCCGAACTGGCTCGCTGCACGTCGCCGCTAGATACTGCAGCTCTGTCTAGCTTCTTAACGCAGATAGTTTTTCCCGAAAACAAATTTGATTGGATTAAAATATGGGTTCGACTGGCACAAGCGCCGCAACTTGCAGGTTAACTCAAACGGAACGAAAGCCGCTCCAGTGTAATTTTATACTAATGGCACACGCTTGTGTATACACACACTTGTACTACAGGGAGGGTTTGACTTGCGGCGTGTTTTATTTGTATCCCACCATATCATTAAGTGACCCTATTGAGGGAACAAGCTGCAAGGAATGGAGGGATGGTATCTCTGCAGCTCTGCAGCGGGCACTGGGGAAACGATTAAAGTGAATAAATCAGGTACTTCTCTCTCGCCCGTGTTGCCTCAGTCCGTAATTTTCATACTCACTTAATCTGTGGTATCTTGCATAGCATCCATTAATCACTTAAGAAAACAAAAGAAGAAGCGCGAGCTGCAGCGATGGATGCAGCAGTGGAATATTAGGTGTCTTTGGTTTGGTACTAAAGTAGCATCTATACCATAATAAATAAGAAATGGGGCGGCTCGAATGAGGGGTACGGTTCTGTTTGTCAGCGCGGTCCGCCGTCGAGACTAGCTCTAGCGCTCCAGGATAATCAGACAGGAAGTTTTTGCGGTGGCGTTCCTGATGACCTTAAGCGAATGAAAACCCGTCATCTTTAACAGCTCCTGTTAGGGCGAACTGGAACCCCGGGCTCCTTCCTGCAGCGCCACAGCCGGCGGGTTCTTCCCTCCATTTCATTCCGTCTGAGACGCAAATATGCGAATGTGAAAAGCCAGAAGGTAATTGCGGTGTCTGATTTTTGCTGAGATGACTGTCTTAATGGCCTGTTTTTACGGAGAGCCACAGGAAAGGGAAGGGAAGTGATGAGACCGATGGGATGGACAGCAGTGGTAACCTCTGACCTCTGTGTGTGTTATGTTTTTAGCTTCTTTACGGAGGAGCTTCCGTCTCAGCAGAAGAGGAAAGAAGACGAACAAGTCTATGTACGAGTGTAAAAAGAGCGAGCAGTACGACACCGCTGATGTTCCCACCTACGAAGAAGTGGCTCCTTACTGCAGGGCTAACGGGGCCAAGCACAGACTCGTCGTCATGGTCGGTAAGTGCGGCTACGCTACAGTTTACCGCGTCAAGTTGCATGTGAACCATTTATACAAACAGCTTAGTTTATTACTTTACAAATTGATTTGTTTTTTTACAGTTTTTAATAAAAAAATATTTTCCTAAATGCGTTTTTAAGCCATGTTCACGTTATGAACTGACCTAGAAGTATTAGTCTTAGAATCTAATGTGTAGGATTTGGAATAAAACACTTTGTCTTGTGCTGCTACATGAAAATGATCAACAAGCCTGGTGTGATAAAGCCAAGTTACTATTACCAACACACAGAGGGTTGATTATTGACCTATAACCGCATGCCTACGAGGTTCCTCGATGGACTGCTGAGGAACAAGAAGCCTTTACTGGTGGTGAATCCTACTTACTTCGGGTCAGTGAAATTCTTTTCTTCGCACGTCCTTGTGTCCAGCTTGTTCGATGAAACAGCGCCCCTGGTGGAGAGAGCCAGTCCAACAACGGCGGCATGGTGAAGCTTGAGACTGTTTAATCAATAGTCCAGAGCTGTAACCTGCTGAGATACCAAAGCCAACAGGTATCATGCAGTTTTTAACCACAGTCACGGAACCAACGCAAGCCACTGAGGGGGTGTTCAGGGGTCAGCGATCTTCTGGTTCCGGTCCCTGGAGGATCCGGAATAAAACTGGGCCACATCAGATTCCGATGAAAAAAAACGAGCAAAAAGCCTTGCATGTCCATGAGATTTTTTTTTTTTTATGAATCTTTCGCCTTTGCAATATCAGCTATAAAAAGTTATTACCTCTTTTATTTTTAATCTATCCTGACTGTTATTGGAGACTCCTTCCATAAATGTTAAATAATAAACTCATTTCTCCTTACATCATCTCAGCGCCTGCACATTTCTCGTTCGTTGTATTACGCTACATGAATGTTAACGTAACGCAGAAGGTAGCCGTACACGCTCCTTTCCCATGCGAAAGTCCGTCATGCCATACCTTTCCCCACTGACGTCTGAAATTGTCCGTGACCGTAAGGATTATTTTAGTCTTCATTTAGGCCGGGGTCACGGCGATACACCCCGGCTAGGCCTCGCTCAGCTTCAGTTCTGTGATGTGTATGGACTTCATCACGAATTGTCCGTGTTTTTTTTTTTTTTTTTTCTCTCTCATCATGATGATGCCCCAATTAGCGAGGCCTCTCCTCTGCTGCTATTGCAGTCAGGCTAATGCAAATATTTTTAATTAGCTCTCCTAATTTGGAGGACAATGTCATGGACAGTGTCAAGCGCTGACGATGCAAAGACCCCGCCGCCAGTCCGCTGTGCGTTTTGCTCTGTTTTTATTGCAGCTTGTTTTTCCGTCCCGTGAGATGAACCTTCTTGCTTTTCCCGCTCTGTATTTTCTTTCCCCCCCCCTCCGTCCTCACGTATTTTTCTTTACTTTCTCGTTCTCCCTCTATTATTCTTCCTGTCTTTTTGGGTTTCTCTGTCCTGTCTTTCTTTCTCATTTCATTTCATGATGAATGTATTTCTTTGGCTCGCTCTCGCTCATTCATTCAGCATGTAGACGTTATTTTTGAATTCAGAACCATTAGTTAAATAGCTTCCTGTTTTTTTTTTTTCTTCTTCACTCTCTCTCTCTTTCCTCTTTCTTTGTTCTGGCTTTCACTTCCAACATGATGTCGACTCCGAGCGTTCCCTGGCCTGTTTTTCTTTCTTTCTTTCTTTTAAAGAAAAATCATTCATCTAAACCGAAACCTTTGATGTATTTTTTCTCTTTTTTTTTTTTTACTTTCACCATCTCGATAAGGTGTTTAATGCCGACTCTGGACAACACGGTTAAATAAAATCCACCGTATTTCTCTGAACCTGGTTCAACCTGAAAGACACGTCCGTCAGTGGCTCCGTTTCAACCAGACGAATAAGGATGTTATCTGTTTAAATGTATATTAATCTTATACTGAGCCAGAATAAACACATACCGTACGTACACGTGTGCACGTTAGAGTAAGACCACCATCGTGTCTGAGCTGAAGGCTGATGATTTCACAGAGCGAATGTTCAAAATCTTGAAGATTTCTGTTAGCAATAGAAGTAACACCAGGGCGCGGTATCCAGGCCTGAAAAAAGTCGCTTAGAAATAAAAAAATATATCCATCACTAAAAAAGTGGAAACAGATTGATGTGATTTAAGTGCGCTGATTTTATAAGGAGTTCAGACCAATAACGCGTGTGTAATGATTACCCGACTGCAATGATGACAGAAATATCAATCAAACCACAAATACACAACCACCATGACCGAACACAAATGAGAACCCCAAACGCCCCCCCCCCTTCCCCCCCCAAAACACACACTTTCCAGAATTCCTTCCTGGGAACCCTGGAACGTCTCCTCAACCCAGAGTCACATTAAATTAACGTTGCTGCTCACGGCATAAACAGGAAACAAATCAGCACGTACTTACCTTTAAATGAGATCTACTAGGGACGTCTACCAGGACGTTAATTTTTCTGCTTAATGCCTGTTCGCACGACGTCCGACTCGTTACACAGCGCATCTGCGGTTCACTTTCCGTGAAGTTGCATTGTTGGTGTCAAAACCAGGGCTATTTATAGCAGGAGGAAGAGAGAGACAGGAGAATGGAACAAAATGTTAGAACGAAGTGTTTGCACAACCTCGAAATATAAATAAAGTCTTGATTTGTTTTTTTACGGATGTTAAGCGACACATGACACGGACACATTTTCAAGTTAAATCTTTAGCACTAACTGTTCAGATCATTACGAGGAGGGAAATACGCGCTGCAAATTCTGGAGCCGTAAACAGATGAAGTAAATGTGGCAGCAGAAAGCAGGTTTGAAATGGCTGCTGACGTTAATCAGTTAATTTGGGGTTCAGTGTGTTAAGGCTTTAAGTTACTGATCAGAAGGTCGGCGGTTCGAGCCCCAGGTTAGGCCCTTGAGCAAGACCTTCCTTAACCCTCCAGCAGCTCTGCGCTTTGTCTCCAGCCTACAGTGCTAACAAGAAGCTGGGATATGCGAAGAATAAAAAGAATATCCCTGTGCAGTAATGTACTGTATATGTGACGAATAAAGGCTGAACTGTTTAATAACCTCAGGAAGACAAAAAAGGGGAAGGGGTTGGGGTTTAGGGAATAGGGGTTTAAGAATAAGGTTGACAGGGATGATGGTGAAATATCCCAAAAGAACTTTAAGACATTAAAGTATTTTTTTTTTCTTACAGGTTAACATAGTGAAGATGTTTCTTAAGGGTTTTAGCATTTTGGGACTTATTTTTCCATCTCTGGGTATGTTTTAAAAATTATGAACATAAAGGGTCATACAAGCTTTTTTTTTTTTTCTTGTCTCGTCTTCCATGTCTCAGAGCTCTGTCGTGACATTTGGACAGACCATGATGCGTTAAATAAAACAGGAGAGGTGTCCATCATTTCATTGGCAGTTTCTTATAAGGGTGATGTTGGCAGCAGAAGGTTGGCTCTACCACTGGTAGCACGTGTTGACGCATTATATATATCAAAATATAATCTGTTGGTTTAACACTGGTAGCATGTTTTGACACGTTATCAGAATATAATCCCAGTCTTGCTCTACCACTGGTAGCATGTTTTGACATGTTATCTTAATACAATCCCAGTCGCTCTACCACTGGTAGCATGTTTTGACATGTTATCAGAATATAATCCCTGCTGCTCTACCACTGGTAGCATGTTTTGACACGTTATCAGAATATAATCCCTGCTGCTCTACCACTGGTAGCATGTTTTGACATGTTATCTTAATACAATCCTTGTCGCTCTACCACTGGTAGCATGTTTTGACGCGTCATCAGATCATAATCCCTGCTGCTCTACCACTGGTAGCACATTTTGACGTGTTGATCCAGACTCCAGGCGATTAGTTAAACTATGCAATAAGTATAACTAAAATTTTTGTGCAGTAGCAACTGTGCAATAACACCACTTTAAACTATGCAATATTGCCTGGTGCAATTTGTTTGAAAATGTAACTATTGTATTTATACACTGTACTGTCTCTATATATTTTTCTTTGCTGCTGTAATATAGAAAATTTCCCACTTTGGGGCGAATAAAGTCTTATCTCAAAATCTTAAAATCAAATACGATAAAAAAAAATCTTTCAATACTAAACATAAACCTTCAAGTCACTGGGAGTAGTAGCACAGATTTATGGGCGGGGCACATTTTCATGACATGATTTTGGTACGCACATGCTTGTTTAGTGTGGGTAGGATGAATTTATAGAACAACGTGGTTCGAACCGGCGACCTTCTGATCAGCAATCCAACACCGTTAACTAACGAAGTGATATTGATACAGATTTCTGATGTAACTGGAACATGTCATGAACAGTACTGTGTGTGTGTGTGTGTGTGTGTGTGTGTGTGTGTGTGTGTGTGTGTGTGGTTAAAAACACTTTGCTAACCCTGAATATAACACCGTGTATTATGAGAGCGTGCTGCTCGGCTGGAAGTGATTAGACGTCTGCTGTTAAAGAGCTCTCCTGGTAATGAGGGACCTGATCAACTCTGACACTTTTACTGCTTCTGCAACATGCACCAAGGAGGAGTGTGTATGTGTGTGTATCGTCTCAAGACAATATTGTCAGTCACATATTCCACCTAAATTTCAAAAGAAATTTTTTTTTGCTTTATTAAGTGATAAAAATGAAGCCATTCTTTCCGGCCTGTTAAACACTGCAGTGTAAATACAGGAGAACAGAAGTGAATGTTAGACAGAGAGAGGTGTGTGTGACCGGTGTTTGTCCAGCTAAAAAGAGGTGTGTGTGTGTGTGTGTGTGTGTGGGGGGGGGAGCTGTTAATCTGATAATGAACCCATTATCAGATCAGCGCTTTGTAAGGTGTAAGTGAGGATGTAGTGACTGTTGATTAATGATTAATAAACATTTTAATTCTTTCTCTCTCTCTCTCTCTCTCTCTCTCTCTCTCCAGGTCCTACAGGTGTGGGTATGAATGAGCTGAAGAGGAAGCTGTTAATCTCAGACCCGCAGCACTTCAGCATCACCATCCCTCGTAGGTTTTCACACCATCACACACACCGTCACTCACAAACCAAAGCGTGAGGGAGAAACGCAGAGAGAGAGCTTTTCACGTCCAAAATAAAATACCTACGTTTTAACACTGATTCATCTCCAGTCCTGTCTGTCTCTCCCTCCCTTCCTTTTCTCTTTTTACTTTCTCTCTCTGTCTTCCTCACTCCCGTTCTTTCCTAGCATCCAGGAACGCATTCTTTGGGTACATGCATCATGTTGGGACAAATGAGTCGGTCTCAGATTTATAGATTTAAACACAGGCTGTGTGAGAGGGAGAGAAAGGGAGCGAGAGAGATGGATGAAAACAAGGGAGTAGGAGTGTTAAACAGTGGCCAGAAATAAAGAAGATCGTCCAGCGCTGAGTGAAACCTGGGCCGTATCGAGCCCGGCTGTAATGGATGCGTCTCTGGATTCTGACTCCGGGATTAAAACTTCATCCGGAGCTTAAAGCCTCAACGCTGTCTGATTGCTCACAAATGTTCCTCTCGAATCATGTTCGTTACACAACCGAGCTTTCGTTTAGGTCTTACACACACCATGCGGTTACACTCGTTCATTCCTACAAAGTGCTTCCTCTATTCTCTTCTTGTGGATTTCTGACTGTTCAGGTTTTCTCAGAGTTAAATCTCTCCATGTTAATCTGTGGAGTCACTGTTCCAAGCTGATTAGTTTTTATTGACTAGAACTTGTAACTTGGAAATCCAGACATGAAGACAGCAGGTAACGTAAGATCAACTGTTGAGAAGTTGAGATTTTAACAGCGCCATCTGCAGGACTGGAGCACTTGTACACAACCGCCTACACAAAGCCTCAGAGAGAGGGGGGGGCGAGCGTTTCCGCTAGTGAAGGTAGCTTTGTTGTTGTGTCTTGCCTTAGAAATTTAGTTACATCTTTACCTCTGACTGTTATGACACACATCACATGTTTTATGAACCGTTTATGTGAAGTGTACAAGTGTAACCCTAACCTCAAACTTTTAACTCCTAACACCAACACTACCGTTAACTCCAAAAACTGCCAACTGACCTAATTCTGAGCCCTAGACCCTAAACCCAACACTACCGCTAACTTCTACCCTGATGGTTTTTAGCAATTAAGCAATTTTCAGGAGGACAAGATGTGCAAGAGAAAGTGAGGGAGAGAGAGAGCGATTGAGTGACTGAATGAATAAATTGAGAGTGAACGAGAGAGAGGGCGGGATGAAGGTTCTGGTTTTAAGCTTACTGGATCAGTGTAAAAGTTTTAACAGTTTGTTTTTTGGCACTGCTGGTCGAGCAGTTTGTCTTGAGGAGTGTACCACGTGACCCCTGACCTCTCCAGCTCTCGTTAAACACTTTGTGCAGCGACCTTTGACCCCCTACTAAACCGTCTGGAGCCTGGCACGCGCGGCCCGGTTTAACGGCACCACTTTACAGCCGAGCGAGCCCAGAAACACGGCAGCGGCGAGGCCTTAATGAGCGCTGGAGCGGAGTCAGAGTCGCCGCTCCGACTGGAGTGTGTGTGTGAGAGCACCAGCGCCGCGGCTTTACTGCTCTGTAAAAACATCAACAGTGACACCGGCCGCGTAAAAGCTCCAGCTAATACACTCGCAGGGTTTTATTTCTGTTCTGCCGTGTCGGCTGATCCGACGCGATTGTAATGGAAACAGGAAAAAATGTCTTTCACTTAAATTTAAGGCATGGCTCGGGATCCGGGGGGGCGGAGCTAACAACATATTTCTGAAAATTACATAAACACAGACTTTTATTCCATATAAATAAATATAACACATATATAAATATTCCATGTAGTTTGTCGTCAGATTTAAAGGGTTTAACGCTCCTGTGGGATTAAAATGACCTGCTGTCTTATATAGTTCACATTTATTCTGTCAGGGGAGCACAAACTTTTGCACTTGGCAGTTTTATAAATCTCTCTCCTTCTCTTTCTGTCCCTCTCTCTCCCTCGATCTCTACCCGACACTGTCCTTCTGTCTCTGTCTGTCTCTCTCTCTCTCTCTTTGTCTCTGTCTCTCTCTCTCTCTTTTTCTCTGTCTCTCTCTTTGTCTCTGTCTCTCTCTCTCTCTCTCTTTGTCTCTGTCTCTCTCTCTCTTTCTCTGTTTCTCTCTCTCTTTGTCTCTGTCTCTCTCTTTGTCTCTGTCTCTCTGTCTCTCTCTCTCTCTGTCTATCCATCTTTGCCACTTTGTATGTCTTACTGTCTCTCTCTCTTTGTCTCTGTCTCTCTCTTTCTCTCTCTCTTTGTCTCTGTCTCTCTCTTTCTCTCTCTTTGTCTCTCTCTCTTTGTCTCTGTTTCTCTCTCTCTTTGTCTCTCTCTCTATCTATCTCTCTCTCTTTGTATCTGTCTCTCTCTCTCTGTCTCTGTCTCTCTCTCACTCTCTTTGTCTCTCTCTCTCTCTTTGTCTCTGTCTCTCTCTCTCTTTGTCTCTGTCTCTCTCTGTCTCTCCCTCCCTCTCTCTCTATCAATCTCTCTATATTGATATATACTGTACACCTGTCTGTTTTTCTTCAATACTGTCTTTCTGCCTCCCGCTTTTTTTTTCTGTCCACCTTTTCCTGTCTCTCTTTCTTTGACTTGTCCATCTCTGCCACCCTGTTATGTCTTTGCCTGTCTCTGTTTCGCGCTCTCTTTCCCTCTTCCATTTCTCCTCTCTTTCTCTCTCTCTACATCTGTTTTTCTCTGTCTTCCTCTCTTCTTTTATCTCTGTTTATGTCTGTCCATCTCTGTCGCTGTGTGTCCCTTTCTCTATTTCTCTGTTTCCTTCTCTCTCTCACCTTGTTTTTATCACTCTGCCCGACTCTCTCTCTCTCTCTTTTTTTATACATCTGTCTGTTTTTCTCTGTCTCTGACACCGTCTCTGTCTTTTTCTTGCTATTATTTCCTGTCTCTCCTATACCTCTTTCTTTTTCTCTGTCTGCTCCCTGTCGCTTTGTATGCCTTTCTGTCTTCATGCTTCCTCTCCCTCTCTCTCGCTCTTTCCTTTCTGTGTCTCTCGCTCTACTTTCTATTTTCTCACACTCTGTCTCTCTGTACATCTGTTTCTCCCTCTCTCTTCCCCCCCCCCTCTCTCTCACTCTCTCTCTCTCTCTCAGATACGTCTCGAGTGAAGAGGAATCAGGAGAGTGACGGTGTGGAGTATCACTTCATCTCTAAACACCTGTTTGAAACAGACGTCCAGAACAACAAGTGAGTCGTCATCATCATCATCATCATTTTTCAAGATGACCTTACAGAGAATTAATCACCACATTCTGACCAATCAGAATCCAGCATACAGCAGCACTGGGGTGTAACGTGTGTCCTCGTAGACGATGTGACTGATATTCACTGGCTTTCACGTCAGGGCTGTTTTTCCATGCCATGTGATTTACACAAAGTGTGTGTGTGTGTCCACGTCATGTGGATCGCAGGCTGATGTATACGGATGGCGTGGTGATGGATGTGTTTCCACGGTCTCATCAGAAAGTAAGCCGTCGCCACAGGAGACAGGATTAAGTGTCACTTCTCTGCGCCACACTTTCGCAGTGTGTGTGTGTGTGTGTGTGTGTGTGTGTGTGTTTTTGTGTTGCCGTGGGCTGGAAAATGACACACAGCAGTTTGTAGTCGTTTGTAACACACGTTAGTGTAAATCAGGAACTCCGACGCGATCGACAGGCTTAGAAGCGAGACCCGTGTGTGTGTGTGTTTCGATGATTGATGTCCGCTCCAGGGCGTGCCAAAGGGAGACACGGAGTCTCTCACACACACACAACACACAAGCGTTTCCCAAGGAAAACCCTGCTCCGGGGCTAAAAACAGATTAGCCCGAATTACCCCGAAACCTCAGAGCCAGCCTCCACCCCGACATCCAATTTACACTCGGGCGTTCGACACAACAAACACCACGCGGCTCTAAACTCGCTCAGCGGCCGCCGCTTTTAAACGAGCTTCCCAGAAAACAGAGATTTTGTGGAATGCTCGGTTACCATAAATGTCACATTAACAGCAGAGAACCTCTTCTTAGCACCCAACAAAACGGGCCTGGCGTGGCACGGGACCGCGGCGCTGAAGCGGCGCACGGGAACGGAGGCGGGCCGCAGAGAGAGAACCGGGTTTAACGAGCGGTCGATAAATTTAACTTTAGATCTGAGGAGGCACGGAGAGACGGAAAGTCAAACAGAGATCGATTCGTTTCTATAAAACTGTGTGTGTGAGCATGTAAGTTAATGATGATGATGATGATGATATAAAAAAACATCATCCTCGTTCTCTTGATGCACCTCTGGAGTTGAGTAGTTTTCTCTGACGGTATCACACCCTAATTCCCTGTTGTTTCCATAGTAACGCCTCATCCACAGAATCATGTGATCCAGGTTTAGATCCAGATAGATAAGAGATGGATGAAATACTTCCTGGTGTTGGTCACGTGTGTTAGACTGCTGGAAGTTCAAGTTGTCCAAGTTATCATGGAGTCCAGTTCAGCACAGGGACGAGTCAGCAGGTGCAGAGGACAGATGGGGGTCTGGATCACTGGGAGCTCAGGAGCAAGCATGTGTAGATCCAAACCATCATGAAGCAGAATCCAGCTAGAGCTGGTCCTTCTCTGGATGCCTCATGATCTTCTCAGGGTTGGCCTTTATCTACTGGAGCTGGCACAATCTCCAGATGCCTCGGGATGGGTAGAGAAAGAAAGAACAGATGGAAAAGAATTAGCGTAGATGACGTTCAAGATATTAGCTGATCTAAAGAGAGATGGAAGGATTGAATCAAATACTCTTAAGAGTTTCTCGACTGCCATGCGGAAGGCCCGGGTTTGATTCCCAGTGAAAGCCCCGAAACCCCTGCCACTGGATGCAACGTGCTTGGGACCGGCCCGGATAAAATGGGAGGGTTGTGTCAGGAAGGGCATGTGTTATTGGGTTGTGGAACCAATCGTCAACATTTCCATTATTTCTTATGGGAGGAATTCGCTTTGATGTACGAGTGTTTTGGCATACAAGCACGCTTCCAGAACAAATTATGCTCGCAATCCAAGATTCCACTCCACAGCTTGTATAACGTAGAGAAGCCTTTAAGACTCCTGTATACTGTGTGATATCATTGGGAAGGGCAGCGGTTCGAGCCCCAGCTTCGCCAGGTTCCTGCTGTTGGGCCCTTAAACAAGGCCCCTAACCCTGTGTGCTCCGTATAATGGCTGACCCAGCGCTCTGACTCCAGCCTACTAACAAGAAGCTGGGATATGCGAATAATAATGAATTTCACTGTGCACTGATGTATACAGTATAAGACAAATAAAGGCTCAATTCAGATTTTAGTCTTTAAGCAGACTTCCTGGTTAACTTTATAGACAGAATTTGACAAAGTTTTGAAATTTTTTAAAGTTTTTAAAAAACTTTTCAGTGAGTTAAACAAATATGAAATGAAAATGAAGTGAAATGGCTAAGATAAGATACAGTACTTTAACAAAATCTAGCCATCTTATCAAGATCCAGGTCTTGGAAAATCATATTACAAAGTCACACCATCCGTTATATCCTCCAGCCCTGGTATATTGATGACGAAAGCGAGAAAACCCTGAAACGTGGGTTATCAGGGTCACCCGGGGTACAATTATAGTCTCCTGCCTCGTTTTAATTGTCTTCCTGCTCACGAAGTTACAGAATTAAAGACTAAATCGTGACTCGTGCTGAAGTTTCTAAAAGCGAGAGGGAAATTTTTTCCCCTCCTGGTTGCGTAACTGAACATTAGCAGATTTCCCTGCTGTTCTTTGACTACAGCATACCACGTCCGGGTTTGTCATTTACACATTCCTTCCACGTTCGTTGTCTCTGAGCTATTTCTCTCTCTCTCTTTCTTTTTCTCTCTCTCTTTCTTTCTTTCGCTTTTTCCTCTCTGCTAAAAATAAATACATGCTGGTGTTTGGTGACATTGACGTGAGAGAGGGAGTGAATGAGGTAGAGAAGGAATGAGAGTGTGGTGGGGTTTTTAAGTGTAAATACGTACATGTACGTACCCTGCCGTCTCGGTAAAGCCTGGCGTCGGGGCGTGCTGGTGCTCTGGAACGGCAGGTGTTACTGATTTAAAGTGTAACATAGAAGATTATATAAAGGCGTGATGTGCCAGAGCGTCTGGAATAGCGCTGTCGTGAAGAATGTCAGAGATTTCAGTGGAAGGCTGATGATTTTCTTTCTTGGTGCTGTAGAACGTTTTACATGTGAACGTCTCTGTGAAATGGCGCTCCGTTATCCTGGTTAGTTATTATTAAAATTTTCAGTAATAAATTCAGTTTAGCGGAATCGTAACCATTAATCTCTGAAATGCATATCTGAAAATCGCCTCTTCTGATTGGCTCCCGAGTTTTAAATTGTTTTCATGTAACTGAATAAAGAAAAATCATTAATTTACACAGTGATAACTCGGCATACGAACGCCACACTTGTCGCCGAATTGTCGCCTAAAGAACAAAAATTTTGCAAGAAATTTGTCTCGGCATACAAGCGATCAGAGACTTCGGGGAGCCGTTCAAAAGTTGTTTGCGTCAATTTTACATATCTTTTTGTGCAAGATTTAGTAAAGACGTAGCATCATGGGATGGCATCAAGAATGTTATCCAGGACGGTAGCAAGAAGAAAAGGGAGCCGCTTTCAGTTTTGTTTTTAAAGCAGCCGGTGCCGAGAGGAATCATAAATTAAGGTTAAATGAGGTTTAATGTCTATTTATTTTATATTTTCATTAACTTGCATGACTTTTATACCGCTATATACGTTTGCATCTGTAAAATGTTGCAGTTCCTCTATGATCCTGAAGGTGGTGCACTCTAAACTGTTCACAAGTTGGCAGGCAATGTGGGCGGAGCAAATTAATTGCTAAGCTTGAGTAGAATTGGAACAAAATCTGAAAAAATAATAATCAAATTATTTGTATATTTTCCAAATAAAGTCACAATACAAATCGAATCGACACCAATGTATCGTGATAATAATGTATTGGGTGATTCCTGTGCGTCCTCTTCTGTAGAGAATAGACACGCCCGTCTGACCCTCACGCCCATGCCATGATTAGGATCAGACATTTCGTTCATTCTGACGTCTGATATCAACATGATTAAAGCTTTTGAATTGATTTTGCCATGATTTCGTGCCTTCTTCTGCTGCCATGTGATTTGCTGATTAGCTCATAAAGGGATAAACAGGTGTTCCTAATATATTGGACAGCGAGTGTGCATGTACTGTATACTGTATAGTCTGTGTTTATCTTTTACTGCTTGCTGACTTTATTCCCAACTTTTCTAAGTGAGAAAAGTGGATTTAAGGTTGCCGTTAATGATGCTTCGTCATCGCCATAGCAACAACAGGCTGTAGCATCAGGTACAGAGGTACAGAATCAGGGTTTATTTAATTTACTTTCTCTTCTGAAGCAGATGTGTATCCTCCGCCAGACCCTCCTTAGCAGCAGATAAAATAATGACTAATATTGTGTGTGTGTGTGTTTCAGGTTTATCGAGCACGGTGAGTATAAGGGAAATTACTACGGGACAAGCCTGGACTCTGTCCGCTCAGTTCTAGCCAAAAACAAGGTGTGCCTTCTGGATGTGCAGCCTCATGTGAGTGAGACACACACACACACACACACACACATATACACACACACACACATTCACAAAACACACTTCCACTCGACATTTTTGAAACCTCTAGGTAACATTTCGCTCCTTTGTTCCACACCTGGCAACCTCTCGTTCCTCTCTAGACTCAAACCCCATTCATCTTCTTCCTCTCGTTCTCTTCCTGTCTCACACCTTCACGCTTCCACATTCCTCACACACACACACACACACACACACACAAATGCTTTAACTGTTGTCTTTTAAATCGTTGATTAAACCTATGAACACAGCTGTTCAGCATCAGTCCTAAACACAAGCGCAGGGTCTGTTTTTGTCCTTAATTAAAAGACACCAATACGTTAATAATTTAAACAATGATAACATTGTTTATTTTGCGGAATAAGGTAATAAGCAATATTTGAAATAAAACAAACCAGGAAGTAAGTGTTTCATACATTAAAGTGCCCCAACAATCAGTGTGTGTGCTGGTGGGATTGAAGGTGAATGAGGATAACTCATTTACAAGACAAAAGACGCTCAGAGGTGTCAATGCGCCTCTCCACTTTGCTCTTCGGTGTGTGTGTGTGTGTTTGTGTTCTAGGTTCCTAGGGGTGCATTCTTAAATTCAGTCTGTCTGAATCTTTATAAACGCCAAGTTGGGAAA
>JAQMYI010000006.1:25368883-25381091 GCA_030014275.1 Clariallabes melas | reverse complement strand
TCCTGTCTCACACCTTCACTCTTCCACATTCCTCACACACACACACACACACACACACACACACACACACACACACACACACATTATGAACCGCTACCAGGCATTCATTTTCGCTAAACAACCAACACACACTCAACCTCAGTAGCTCCGTTTAATATGAAGCAAAAGTATTGGCACCCTTCATGAAAACGATTCTCTTATCTGAAATCGTATTAATAAAGCGAATTATTGTTATATTTTAAAGCAGATTTTGTCCCCAATGTTGTGCCAGTAATTTCTTTATCGCATTTCTCCAAAAGCAAAAATGGAAAAATTATTGGCACCATTCTTTTTTTTCTTTTTTTGAGACTTGAATATAACCCCGACTTTGATTTGCGATCATTTTCATTTTGTATTTTATTTTGTTTTTTTAATATAATTGATTAAAATAGTTGTGTTGAAATAGATCAATTAATGATCAAAAACATTTTATCGAATTGGCTTCATCCGCTACCTAATCTATTTAATTTCTTTTCTGTACACATAAGCAGAGTAAAAATCACTACCTTTTTTTTTTTTTTTCCAAATAGCTTTAACCACTTTTTCGCAGCGACAACTTGAACACATCGTTTTGTTCCATTCTCCTTTACAGAATTGCTTTAGTTCATTGTTTTGTTTTGTTTTTTTATCGTTCTCTTATGCACAGTTCTCTTAAGTTCACGCCACAGCATTTTATTTGGGTTATGGTCTGGACTCTGACTAGACCTTTAAAATAATCCTGATTCTTTTATATTTCAGCCATGCTGATCTAGATTAACTGGTGTGCTTCAGATCATTGTCTTGTTATATGACCCAATTTCAAACAAACTGTCAGACAGACGGCCTCACATTGATCTCTAGGATACTCTGGTACACAGAGGAGTTCATGGTCGACTCGGTGACGTTAAGGTGTCCAGGTCCTGCAGGTGGCTGCAGAAACAAACCCAAATCATAAATCCTGTTTGGTTTTTCCCCCAAACATGGCGCTACAGTAGGCGTTAAAGCCAAACAAATCCACTTTGGTCTCATCTGTCCATAAGACATTGTTCCAGAAGACTTGTGGTTTGTTCTGATGCAGTTTTGTGAACCTCAGTTGTGCTTCTGGGTTCGTTTTATACAGAAGAGGTTTTCTCCTGGCGATCCTCCCAAACTGTCTCCTTCTAATTGTGCTGTCATGAACTTTAACATTTAACACGCTCAGTGAGGCCTGTAGGGTGATCTCACCTTGGGGTGAATGTGCTGGGACGTCCACTCCTGAGAAGACTGGTAACTGTCCTGAACTCTAAATTGTCTGTAAACTATTTTGTAACTCTTCATATTGATGTTCAGTCTCCAAGATCGTTGCTTATGTCTTTCCCTCTTGGCATTGTGCTAACATACAGCTGAGGGCTCCAGACCAGCAAACTGCCAAAACTTCTGCTCTTATAGAGGTCTGCACACCTGCTGATGATCAATCAATTAATTAATTAAACAATTAATCAGCGGCTGATGATCAGCAGCACCTGAACTTACCCACGTGGAGGCAGTAAGGTTTTATTAAATAAATAATGGCACACTGGGGGGGAAAAAAGTTATAATGTTATTCGTCTGAGGTTTTATTTGCCTAATACTGCTACACGCTACGATCAGATGATTCTTATTAAGTTTTTCATAAAAAAATAATAATAATAATAAAACAGTAAATTAAAAAAGAGGAGGTACTCCTCTTTTACAGATGGCTATATTTTAAAACTACTAAGCTTTAAAATGTGTTCCGATTTATAAAAGCACTTTGCTGCAAACTCTGGTCAGTTCTAACAAAACGACACGTCTTTTCGAATTTCCATTTCCATAAATACGTTTCCTTTCCAAATCCAGCTCCAATCTTTGTCCGCATATCCAGTTTCCTCCGATATCTGACGTTACACAGCAGACACTAATGACAAATTTGAGTTCTGAGAGATCATAGACTGTTTTCTGAAAGAAACCAGATATTTTATTGAGAAGAAAAGAACTTAGAAGAAATATGAACCTTACACAGACGCACGTCTACGTCGTGTAGAAACCCTGAACCGGCTAACGGTCAGAGCACACAATGTGCAAGAATGTTCTGTCACAGGATAGGGTTTTTTTTTTTTTTTTTGCTTTGGTATCATCGTGTCATCACGGCTTCATCCGTCTGAAAAAAAAAAAAAAAAAAAATCCCAGGCTGGACCCGTGTGAGTTTCATGAGCGTCGGTGGTCCGGAGCTGTTTCTCATCTCTGTCTGTCAGAGAGAAAGAGGAGCGAGTGCCAGCGTTTCTGTTAGCTTTCTGCTCCAGCCTGCTCCATGCGTTTATGATCCTCTCTCAGTCTGCATTGTGTTCTGTCTTTGTTTCCCGTCTCATGCTGGAGAAAGCAGGACACGAGAGTTATGAGGTTCATCTCCTCCCGATGTCATATTAGTTCACCGCTCAGTGTGAACGATTCGCTCTGTTATGTCTGTAAATGTAATCGTGACTAATGACAATAATGGACGGTAGGATCCATATCAGACTCGATTAGGATGCTGTGATTGATGGTGTTTTGATGACTTCTTCTTCTTCTTCTTCTTTTATTTATTTATTTACTTCTTCTTCTTCTTCTCCTCACCTGACCCCTGCGTTTCTCTCTCAGTGTCTGAGGCACCTTCGCACGGCCGAGTTCAAGCCCTTCGTCGTCTTCGTCAAGCCTCCGTCCATCGAGCGTTTGAGGGAGACGAGGAAGAACGCCAAAGTCATCTCGGCAAAAGGAGACAAGGACTCGTCCAAATCCTTCACGGTGAGACGCCGCTCTGTGTCCTCACGCCTCACGGTCTCCGCACGTCACTCTCTGGCCATTTTTACATAAGCGCTATCTTCATATAAAATAAAAATGAGCTTTTCAGCCACAGAACGATTTACCTGCGATCCACAAGCACCGCCAGGTAGCTAGACCAGAGAACGAGGCACGCCTTGCATTTTATCATTTTTAATAAAGCAATTTATAAAATTAAATAAAAAACAGGAAAATAAAAAATTATAAATAAATGAAACAAAAACTTAAAAGGAAAAATACAAACCAATGCAAGATCACTAAATCAGGTAATAATGAATACATTGTTAATATAAAATAAATATAGTGTTTCAGTTTTTTTTAATAATTAAATTATTATTTTATATTATTTATTTTTTAATTAAATTAATTAATAAAATTAAATAAATAAGCAAATAAGTAAACACATTTATTTATTCTATTTTTATTAATACATTATAAAAAAATATTAACAAAACATTATTTAAAGCAATAATTTTAAACATATATTTAAAATATATAAATTATTTCCTTTATTTTTCTCATTTACTTTTCCTGTCTTTTTTTGCCTTTTTTACTTTTTTTATAGTTTACTTTTTTTTTTTTATTCTCATGTTTTCTTTTACTTTCTTTTTTTTTTACCTTCTAATTTACCCCCCCCCCCCCCCTTTTTTTTTTTTTTTAGATTTTTTGTTTTTATTTTCTTAAAAATTATTATTATTATTATTATTAAAGTTTAGGCCGAATGGCTTAATTTTTATTTTTTTATTATTATTTTCTGTTCATTCTATTAAATACTTATACAGCCTAATAAATATTTACACTTCAGCAAAGGTTGATTAAATGTGTTAAACATGGTGTTTGCGCGTGTGTGAGTGTGTGCGCGCGCGCCCTGCTGTAATGTGATATTAATCGGAACTTTTACTTCACCCATGAGACACATTAAAGCACTTAACACCTAAACACACTTTTCTGGCTTATAAGTGTGTTTGTGTGTGTGCGCACACGTGTGAGCATGTGTGAATAAATAATTGTCTTCCACCGAGAGCGACTCCTTCACCTGAGCCCAACCCTGGTTGCCGTGAGACACCCGTGACTTCACATTAAACCCTGCTAACAACGCAGGTGTGCTCGCGTGCTATCACAGTAAACTAGCTTTGACCGTCAATAAAACAGCTGCGTGTCCTGGTTTTACTGCAGCAAAACACACACACACACACACACACACACACCCTGCCTGAAACATACACAGTCTGCAGGAGCAGGAGCGCGCGCACCAGAGGAACGTTCTCTCCGAGGAGATCTCACAGATCACCGCGGCTGACGGCGTTAAGTTCGTGCACATCCATCTTCTGACTGGAATGAAAGAAAAACCTTGTTTGATGCGAGTGTTAGGCGGATTCGATCCTGTCCTGCACTCTATCCCTTTCCCAGAGAAATACCTTCGCCCGGTCTGTTAGAGCAATAAAGCAGCGAGCGCGTCACTCGGAGAAAACAGGCCTCTCATTGTTCCACCGTCTCCAGACTCCCGCTGCATTGTTCCCTCTTTTAATACTCTCATAACAACCGCTCCTATAACACTGATGTCATTTTTTTTTTTCATCTGTCACCTTTCCTTCTTTCATTTTTAATTATTATTATTATTATTTTAAACGTTCAATATGCGTCACGTTACATAACCCCAAGTATCATCAAACGTAAGCGATTAAAAATCTGTTTCTCTGTGACGTGAAGCAAAGCCGCAGAAGAATGGAAGAAGAATGGAAAAGAAAGACGAGATCGGAGGATTAAGCGACTTTGGGAATATAAAAACGGGAACCTCTTGCTGAACCACGTCTGTCCTTTTTAAATGAGTTTAACGCAGAGGGCAGGTGCACTTTATAGCGATCAATAAAAAAAAAAAGCCATTTTCCATCGTATAGAGACGGAGGAAGGACGGAAATATATGAAGAAACTGCAATCTGCTTAAGAAATGAGCTGGATGAAGCTGAAGGAGACGAGTCTGTAGATCAGCGTTACACAGATGTATCCTGATCTTTTGGAGGGTTTTTTTAGGGCCCTAGTCCTTGGGCCCTATTGCTTTTCTATGGATATATATTTTTTATTTTCTTAAATTTTTAAAATCACTCGGGCCTTTTTGGAAGTCTTGACAAAAATTCATGAAAATCACAGGTTGGAATCTGCTGCCATTAGGACGTTAGAGAGTCTGGGCCCGTGAGCGTGGACGTTTTGTACACTGTACATGTAAAACTCCGTACACTTCCAGATCTCATTGAGATAAACACATTTCACTATGCACTAGGCTCTATTCACCCCAATGGCAGACGTTTTGGGTTGTTTGCAAACGCACCCAATGGATTTTGATACAGGTAAATTATACAATCGGCACCAAACCAGACCCACATGAACCAGGTCACGTGTTTAAAAAGCACACCGGTCATGTGGTGCGCCCGGGTGGCGATGGTGCAGGTACTTGAGGCCGCTCATCGTTGCTCGCAACTATATTTTCTACTTGAATTGCAACCAACAAATGTTTATAACTTCAATGTAGAAATCAGGGTGTTTTTTTTTGTTTTTGTTTTTTGGATTAGCTGGGGTTTAAACAAGCCAATCATCTAATGTGACCTCATACAAGGAAGCCCCTCCCCCGGCTTGTTGCTCAACTTTGCTGTTCTTTGGGGGTGTGGCTTAGGAGTAGTTCATTTACATAAATGCTGAAACGGTGCATTCGGAAAAGGAGTGAAACAGACGGGAGATTGAGACCTGTGATAAAGAAATGGTCAAATATGGAACCTTTAAATCCTTTTTAGTGGTAGATGCTTCAGCTTATAGGATTGATGCTCAAGATGTTCCTGCTAGTTATCACCTCGTAGCTCCAATTCAAATTCACATTTTATTTGTCATGTACACAACCAAACACACTATGAATTGCAGTGAAATGCTTATACAACTATTCGTGACCTAAAAAAAGAAAGATACGATTTTTTTCTGCAATAAGAGAAGAGAAACAATGCTCTATGAAAATAATTTTGAATTTTAAATCTACACATTTACAGTTACAATAAAAAAGAAATATATAAAAGGTATAAATTATATGGAATGTGCAATATTAAAAGGTATACGAGGGTAAGGACAGCTGTAGGTATGACAGCTGCAGCGTGAGTAAAACATGGAGTATGAAATTAGAGGATGTGTGTGTGACAGCAGCAGTGGTATAGTCCATGTGTGTTGCAAATGGTGCTGTATTGGAGAAAATGTTGTTCCAATACAGGTGTGAAGGAAACAAAGGCAAGTCCAATTGGTTGAGTCCTATGTGATGGTCTGGTTGAGAGTCTGTACAGCCTGGAGGAAGAAGGTCCTCCTCAATCACTTTGTGTTGGCCTTCAGAGAGTTGATGTTCTTTCCTGAACACAACAGAGAGAACAGTCCACTGTTGGGGTGGCTGAGGTCCTTCACCATCTTACATTTAGGCATTTGACCTTTCCTAACCTTGGTCCAGTACCACTTGTTGAAGATTGAGTCTAGTTCAGGGAGCTCGGTGCAGATGATGATGCGCTCAGCTGATCGAACCACCCTCTGTAGAGCTCATCTGTCCTGCATGGTGCTGTTCCCGAACTATGACCAAGACCATAGGCATCGTTACAGACTTTTGATTAGCTTGATAAGTAAATTTTGGTCCATTATTTTTTGGGGAAAAAAAAAAAGGAAGATGTGTTTGTGTAAAGTTTTTAAAGTTAGTAGAAGAAGCGAGTGCCTCGGTCTGTCCGCTGGGCTTCGGTAAGCTTTTCTGCCGCCAGGAGAGACTCAAACACACACACACACACACACACACACACACACACACACACACTCACACACACGTTGTCTGTCAGAATGGTCTCTGTTTATTAACAGCAAAAGATGGGGTTTTTAGATGTTTGACCAAACGCCTGTGCCATCGACATATGTTACTACAATGATCATAAACCATTGTAAATGTCCTGGTGAGATCCTGAAGAATCAAAGGAGAGGAAGACAGAGGGGTGTCCATCGAGAGATGAATCACAAGGTGTTGGCTCGAGTTAGGGGGAGAGGGGGAAGGAGACCGAGAGAGACATATAGAGAGAATGAGAAAGTGACTGTGGGAGCGTTTGCACCTTTACCAATAACTCTCCTCGATTTCGTCCATGTTAATTAAACTTTTAAAAATGGAAGTGGAGAAGAAGAAAAAGGCGGAAATGCAATGCCACCAGGTGGACCAGGCACAACTTCAACAATGCTTTGCAGTTGCACAGTTGCCGTGACATTTCTGGGAAGTTGCATGTCAGGCTAAGGCGTAGGACGTACTGTACAGGACCTACAGTGGCTGGGACCCATGGCGTCGACGGTGCAGACGCAGAAGAATAAATCAGGCTTAATGTATAGCCCGTAGGTGTTTTGTAAGAAAACACACAGCGTAGGGAGTGGCTACACATTTAAAGTTATATATAGACAGGGCTTTCTCTGCTTATGATTGATTTATGATGTGAGGAAGTCAATAAGAAAGGCTCTGTAGTGTATAATCCCCTTACCTCAAGCTGGAAATGCCTCCAGATTCCTAAACAACGGTCTAAAGTTTCTCCTGCGGCCTTCTTACCATGATGATGGGGTTGAAATTGGCAAGGGAAAAAATTGGAATTGGAAGAACATCGGGGTAAAAAATAAAAAACCCGGACGAAACTAATCATTTGCTCTCCAAATAAAAAGAGGGAGGGAGAGATATGTGAGGGCCAGAAGTAGAGATAGGGTGCTGAGTGGAGAGGAATGAAAGCTGATTACAGTCCAGGCCTGGCCACACACCACTGGTTTACTTTACAGCCATTCAACCTGTTTTTTTTTTTTTTGTTGTTTTTTTTTCCTCGATACACTGCTTGGCAAAAAACGAACCACTGTCTAGCTGAACGCGTTCCTTGGCAGAATGTAACCTCGTATCTCTTACTCATCTGTGGCTCGGTTTTCAGCTAGTAAAAAAAAAACCCGGGCTAAATCAGTAAAGCCGCTCAAACCGTGCCATGTTCTCGGAGACGAACACTAAAACCTGGTCACACCGACGCAAAACTCCGAGCCACAGGACCAGAGAGCTGGAGAGGAGGAAAGTCCATGCAGGCTTGGAGGCCAGAGATGCACCACTCAGACCCAGAAGTGTGTGTAGATATATCTGTAAGACTCATCTTCAGCTCTGGAATCGTTCCCCAGCGTTATGTTTGTATAGGCTTTGGGGCTGAGCAGGACGGTATATTTTATGCGTCTGGGTTGCTAATCGTCTAATGTGGTTTTGAGTCCATTATGCATTCAGATGTGCAACGCTGTAAAAAGTGTGGTGAGCCTCGTCATTTTCCAGCAGTGCTCACTTCAACCGGTTCGCATCCATCCAGACCTCAGACTATAACAGGAGCCACTTCACTAAAGCATTAAACACCACCGTTAGCCTTTCATCCATCGCTAGGACATTTTTTTTTTTGTGCATTTCTGCCTTTTAAGCAACTTTTTTTTTAATGCGTTCTGAAGAAGTCTATGAAAATTCCACGGCTTGAATCCTGCCAGACTCCGGGATCGGAGACGGCCGTGTAACGGGAAGCGCTGCAGGTCCTGACCCTGAATTAGCTTTGGTATTAAATTGGCTTGGTATAAAAATGTACGTGGTGATGTGTTCTAGGCAAAACGATATTATTAAACCACTGCTTGTCCTGGAATCTTAGTCGCGCCATAATTCAGACTACTCCCTGTTGGGGGGGGGGGGGGGGGTGTGTGTAAGATGTCTATTGTCCTATTCCTCTTAATGCAACAATTCAAAGCTATTTCTTAATCATAGCAGAAAAAGCTGAGACAATGGGTAAAACAGTACAGTAGGCAAAGTTGGACATGCAGTTAATAACTAATAAGGGCATTGGTTCTCGCCTGCCATGCGTGTGGTCCGGGTTCGATTCCCACCCAATGTCCAAACCCTGCAGTGCCGGTCCCAAGCCCGGATAAAATAGGAGTGTTGCATCAGGAAGAGCATCTGGAGTAAAACCTGTGTCAAGCTTGTGTGCGGACCGGAAGCTCCACTGTGGTGCCACCCCTTGCCAGGAGTAGCCGAAAGACCAACAACAATCAATACCACAAGTGTGGTGAAGCTCAAAACCATTTCTTACAATAGTCTTTATTTGTTTAGTGATGTATTTGTTATATAATAATTCTGTTGTTACATTTAGAGGGCTGGGGTGGCTCTGTGGTTAAGGTGTTGGACTGTGGACCAGGAGATCCCTGGTTCGAGTCCTCACGCCGTCAAGGTTGCCATTGCTAGACCTCTTGAGCAAGGTCCTTCACCTCAAGTGCTCAGATACAATCGGGCGTCAAGCTGGCAACCCGGCCCTGTAAATAACTGCCACGGAAACAGCGGATGTATACCCGTTGCCTGATGTGCCAGGTAGCACGTACAGTAGACGGAACCGTCCATCCATCCATCCACCAATTTAAACATCCCATATTTTAAGGTATCTTTAATACACGAGTTAACACGGGTCTCAGAGTTTCCAGAAAGTATGTTTTTGTGTGTTTCTTTACTTCACTCCTCCTCCAAATACCTTGTTTCAGTGTCTATGTAAATGAGCTGCTGCTGAGTCACGCCCCCTCCAGAGACCAGCAGACTGGAGACCCGTCTGAACGTCTAAAACGGGAATTTTGTATAATACATCCCCTTTAATGTTGTGTAACATCATGTGATATTTATTGTAGCTTACTTGTCACATCTTCGCAAATATGCATGAATAAACGTAACTCAGAGAAATTTCAGTGAATGTTGAAACTTTACGCACAAAGATGTGACTTACCTTATGAGGTGCAGTTGATGTACAGATTTAATGTGGACCATTAGACATATTTCATAAGCCTGGTGGATTATGGGTAATTTGCACTGCAAAAAATATTAGCATCTTAGCAAGTGGGATATTTGTGAATCTGGCTAAACTATCAGATCGTTTTGTTTGTTTCAGGAAAAAACAAACAAAGTTTGCTTCAATTTTTGCTTAAAATTTTCTTAGTAAAATTTGACTAGGAATTAAAGATTAATAATCCTACAATTGGTTTGTTGTAATCTTATTTTAAGAAAGTGGAGATGAATTAAACTGTATTTAAGATATCTTAACTTGCTAAGATCTAATTTTTTTGCAGTGTGACAAGTTCTAAACTGTACTTTCGGTGCTCTTGCTTTGATCAGGTCAGGTCCTGGTGCGTTCCTTTAAATGTCTCTGAACTCATGTAACACTATTCATTGACCAGCTTGTGCTTGTGGTTCCCCGTCTCTCGGTCAGGACGAAGACTTCCAGGAGATGATCAACACAGCTCAGCTGATGGAGACCCAGTACAGTCATCTGTTCGACCTGGTGATTGTGAACGACGAGCTGGCGCGTGCGTTCGGCGACCTCAAACAGGCTCTGAGGAAGGTGGAGACAGAGACGCACTGGGTTCCAGTCAGCTGGACGCACTCCTGAGAGAACGCCACACGCCGGCACACGGGACTGGAAAAAAAAAAACTTTAAAAATAAAGAGGACGGAAAAAGGGAAGCCGTTTCTGCGCGGAGTGAATGCTGGCCGAGCTTTCGTTTAGCCTAAATCTGGTGATGGGGAGGTTTTTTTTTTTTTTTTTTTTTTTTTTTTCCTGTTGGGAGATTTTAACAGCTCTCTGATGCTTTTATTGGGACGCTAAAAGAAGGAATTTTAGTTTTGCTTTTGTGTGTACTTGGTTGGCATGGACGGACTGGGAGCGAAGTGTCTAATTACACTTGAAACGTCGTTAAACACAGGATCGTTTAACAGCAGCTGTCGAAGTGTGTGTTTACTTGACAGCCGGTCGGGCGGTGTGATTTTAACTTTTAATTTATACACACCAAAGGGATGAGTTTTTATTTTTATTTTTTTAATTCCTGTGTGGGCTGACTATATTTTTGTGATTTTTGGGAAGTCTTAAATCAAGATTTTTTAAAATTATTATTTTTTTAAAACAAGACAACAACCGAAGAACGATCTCTCATGTTATATTTAACTCGAAAGGTAATATATTTGAATAATTTTTGGGGGAATGTGCACTTTTTTATGAACAAAAGCAATATCCTGACTTTTCTAGAGCAGCGTTCTTCAGATGTTCTAGACTGCAAGCAGGTGATGGTTTTATATTTATAAATATTACACATTTTCCATTTTCTTTTTTTTTTATTATTATTATTGATTCTGTGTCGAGACATTTACAGAAGGCGTAACAGCTAAACTCTTATTACAGGTACACATGTCTATGGCGTTACACCGTAAAAAACTCCCACTAAAAGTTTATTTTATTCCTTAAACGCCCAAGAAGCACAAATCTATTTTTATATATTAATTTCCCACACAAATTTGAATTATTATTAACATTGTTCATAAATTCATTAATATCGTTACGTAGAAGATGGAAAATCTAAATTTATTTTCCTTGATTTAGCGTAACTGTAGCCTAATAACTAGAATATTACCTTATAAATATTTACACCATATTTCAAAAATCTAATTTAAAGCAGCTTTTAATGCATAAATTTGCAATTTAGCTGCGTCTCCTTCAATCGCAGAAGGCTAATATCTCGGTCATGAACATAAACCTAGCTAGAATGCTAGTAAAGTAGCTCATAAGCCAGAATGTATAAAAAAAAAAAAATTATGTGACCATAACAACTGAGATTTATTATTATTATTTTTGTTAATAATTGTTTTTAGATTAGCTAGCTAGCACAGATTGCAGTTGCATTCACTAAAAGTTTGCAGGTTCTGGAACGTTATGTTAGAAATATTACACCAGATTATACAAATCTACTGTTGTGATGGTGTTACGAGGGCACAGCCAGAGTACTGCAGGTATCACAGCCATTGATTTTATACACCAGTTTCACAAACACCTTTTTTTATCAATAGATTATGATTGGTTTCTTTATTTAACCATTTTTTTTGCTCCACCAACACGTATCCTTCAGTGCCTGGCGGAAATAACTAACCGCAACTGATGGAACTGACAACTGACAGTTAGCGAGCAACAGTTAATTAACACGGGTGAAAGTAGTTTTTAACTCTTAGCGGTACTCTGTAGCCAAAGGTGAGGAGAATGAACCATGGAGGTGGTGGACAGTCCTGAGAAACTTAGCAGATTTACTTTATATTTCCACTTATTACACTTTACCATATCACCTATTTAACTTCCGGGGTCTAGGGTTAAATCCCAAATAAATACAGTATGAGGCTAGTCCGCTATGTAGGGTGTACAATCCCTTGTTCCACACACCAAGTAGTGCCCTTGATCAGCAGTTAGAGAGGGATTTGGGATTCAGCCTTGTGTTAGAAGCTAGTTAGCTTTGTAGCTAAGCGTTAGCCGTGAACAGAA
>JAQMYI010000006.1:25345859-25359908 GCA_030014275.1 Clariallabes melas | reverse complement strand
TATTTGACAAAGACACAAGGCCCGCCCCTTCCCTACTTCTGATTGGCTCATCGGCTAGTATGTGTATTGTTTGAGTCATTGATCTCTGACCTAGAGAAATGACAGATCAATATCCGCGAACCTGATTTTTTTTTTCTCCCAGCCACAGTACGCCGGAAATCCGGCGTGGTGCCGGAACGCTATCACCCCTGCATTTTCCTGCTTCATGTACAGTATATTTTACTGTATTTTGTACTGTATATCCATATTGTCAAACCTGAACTGTCTGACACAATGTGATTGGTCACAGTAGATAGTCAGTGGTGTAATTGGTGAATAAGCAGTGCAATATAGAATGCACTGCAGTTTGAATTGGCAAAATTATATGAATAACTGCAGTTGTTGAAAATTTTTAATTTTTATGTAATCTAGATTCATTGCGTTGTAAATAAAATATGTAATTTTGATGATTACAGATACAGCTTGAAAAAATAAAAGATAATGTAAATATGGTGATAGTGGTTGAACTCACCACATTTTTAATTCATTTTATTTTATTGCAGTGCTCTTATAAATCTAATTTTATAAATTGTTCATAAATTGCTGATAGAATTACATTGCAAGTTTTATGTGTTTTGACTGCAGGACATTTCTCAAAATGGAAACAAAAACAGGATTTGTGCTCCCTGTGCTTAGAAACACATATGTTTCCCTGTGCTCAGAAACATATGCCTATGTTTGTAACATTTTTTATTTTTTTTTACATGGCCCTGAATGCACATAAGTTGGGGGTTTAATTAATATAGTTATTTAAATGTGAACATACGTTAGAGAGGGAAATTTGTTGAACACTGCCATTATGGTCTTCCTTGATTGATTTTGATTTGCCCCAGGAAAAAGATGAGTCTTGACAAACAGACAAAAACAAACAAACAATAAGAAAGAGTTTTGGGGTTTTAATATGCTTTATTTTATTCTAAATACTGTTGATTTATTCTTTATTTGTGTTAATTCAAATATTACAAACCCAGAACTAGCTAAATTAAAATTTGACTTTAGAAGGTAAATATGATTACAACAAATCTATGATGTGTTTTTACACACACAAAAAAAAATCTAATTTAAAAATTCTTTAAATACTTTAAGTTCAGTACTAAAATAATATCTCCAAAAATATCATTTTGAGCATTTTTTCGGAGTTGTTTTTAATATTTCTTGTTTTGTGTTGCGTTAATTCTTAAGGCTATTGTCAAATAGTCAGAAAGATCAAAATTACTTGTGAAGTTTTTTTTTATTTATTTATTTAGAAAGATCAAAATTATTTGTAAAACTTACCATTCTTTTTGAATGCAAATTCACCTGAATCAGGTGCAAAAGAAAAAGGCGCATCTGTGGGATGTAGATACATATGTATAAGTAGAAAGTAATTGTTTAATGAATATAGAACTTAATATCACCAAATTCATGATGACAACAGTACTTATATAGGTGATAGTAAATAGGATTTCATATGTCCCACATGGAAAGTACAGGCAGCAGCCTCGAAAGGCAGCACACACAATAACCTCCAAGATGATCTAACTCCATATGATTTTTTTCCTAGGGGATTTTTTTCCTGTGCATTGTATCCCCATCCATTTAAACTGGTTGACGCCAACAGTGCCGACGCTGAAAATTAAGTATTTATTGCAAATTAGTATATATATATATTGTTTTAAGCACTTGTTTTAAGAAAAACTGAGGCATGAACTAAGTTGTTTAGGAATGCAACTATGGAGTGCTGAATACAAAGCCGAATACAGAGGCAGAGCATATGATGAGAGGGGTGCTTACAGTATTTGTGTTTTTTTGCACACTCAGTGATGAATTTGTGGGATTTATAAAGATTTTTTGGCAAGGTACAACAAATTTTACCTGATTGTCTGCACAAAGGCATCATCTAGCAACTGCTGAAAACTCACTGTTTTGGGGAGTTGGGGGGAATGAGGGGTTGAACAGTCTAGTGCAATGTAGATATGTTTGAGATGGCACTTTTTTGTAGCTTCTGTGAGTTGGGACCTGCAGATACATTTTTAGCAAGTGCCACTAACAAGATTAACGTGTTTACAAACATTGCATGGCCCTAAATGTGAGTAAAATACCTGAGAACTTCTTTATCTTGTAAACAACACTACACTGTATTCACATTATACCTTATTTTGCTTAGTAACAGCCTTATTGCGCTAAATGTAATTTGCGACAATCACAGATAGTCTGAAGATAAAAGACAGTTGAGAAGTACAGGTTACCTTGATTTGATATCTTCCTAAACTCAGTTGTGATGTATGTTTCTAGTTGCTCTCTCACTAGAGACAGGGTCTTCAGTAGTTGATCAAAAGCAATGGGAGAGCTGTATGTGATGGTGCGGAAACCTGCAAATCCAAGGGTAGCTGAGACAGACTGAAAACTCTATATAGAGGTAGAAAACCAAAACTGTAGATGAGCACATGGAAGACACATGGAACAGGATAATCACTGGCCTTAAAGAAAACTAGCAACAAACTTATCTTATAAATTTAAATTTATTTCTGATAATTTGATCAATTACACATTATTTGCAATTGCAGTACAAATACAATTAATCTGTGGTTTGCTCTTTTGGCAAATAATTTTTCTTTTAAAAAATTATTATAAGTGTCACGTGATTACAACTGAGTCAATGGTACTTATTTCTCTGTGGGAATGTGGGTAATCGTCCTTTATGCTTAGTCTCAGTGCAAGTGCATCACTTGTATAGTCAACAAGTCAACGATGTGTGTGAGCACGTATAAAGCATTTTTTTTATTTATTTTGTGTCCAAGTGTAGTGACTTTTCTTTAGTAACTGTACTGCAACAACGGAACTCATGAAGAAAAACTGTTAAAAATGCTGTAGCAGGCGGGACATGACACTTTGCACTGGACAGTTTACTCAATTTTTAAGTTATTGTTGTTAATCATAAGGAATATTAACTTGGAATGAGTGATGATTGTAGTTCTTGACACTAATAAGTATAATTACTCCATTCTCAAAATTTTTGATTGAAATGTATCATAAATATTAAGAGGATATTAAACTTATAATCCATTAGTCAAGAATAATTTCTAGTTGTAAAATAAACTTCAATTATAGTGTAAATGTAAGACAAAATTATGACGTTTCTTAGGCATTTATTAGAGATCTTTAGATTTCTCATTCTTTAGAGATCTTATTAAAGTAGCATAACCATTTTATTATTGTGATATTTACAAGGCCACAGAAGAGTGATTGCATTTATGTAATCATAACGCATTACAGTTACCTGAAGAAAATGCACAGGAGTCTCTATGTGTAAGAGCTCCAGCATCTGAGCGTCTTTCCTCCTCAACTCTGCAATCTCCTGCTTCAGTTCCTTCATGATTTTCTCAGCCTGACTTACTGCAGCAGACTCTTGAGATTTTATCAGGCATGTCAGCTCATAGCGCCTTCTCTCTATGGATTCGATCAGCTCAGTAAAGAAACTGTCACCTTCCTGTATAGCTGCTTGTGAAGATTTCTGTTAGGAGACACAGAGACTTTCTCATTTGTTTCATTTTTTTTTAGGTGACTGATTCTAAAACCACCATTTCATATACAAACTAACCTTGTAAGACTTCACGGCTCTTTTTACTTTCTGAAGCTCATTCTCTCTGTTCTGGATACACTGCTTGGATTTATCCTGCATCTGCAACAACTGCGCCTACACAAAATGCAGAACATTATTCACCCTCATCCATCTCATTCGTCCATTAATGTTAAAGATGAGATACAGAGTATGATGTTTTTCATTTCAGACCTTGTGGGATTGTGACAATGGCATAACCTCTATTCTACCAGAAAACATTCCACAAGATTTTGGAGCATGGGGAATGCATTACCACAGTAGGGTGAGGAGGCCTGGATTCAGCTGCCCTTTAAGTTTATACCTAAAGTGTTTAGTGGAAACACTGGACTCGATTTCTTCTTATTTCTTAACACACCATGATCTTCATCAAATACTTCATGGAGCTCCCTTTCTGCAAAGTATGCCACTTAATAATACTGGAAAAGGTTTGGGCCTCCTACTTCCATTAAAAGGAAATTAAAAGTCTCAGAATAGTATCATTTTAATGGTAGGTTTATTTTAACATTGACAGCACATCAAAAGGAAAATTTTAAAAAGAACTTTAAATAAATAACTTTAGATAGAAACTGATTTGGACTTCATTGAGTGAAAGAAGTATTTGAACCCCTACCAACCATTAAGAGTTCTGGCTCCCACAGAGTGGTTAGAAAACCATTGGAAACACATTACACCACAATGGATTAAAATCCTGCAGTGCTCGCAAGGTCCCCCTGCTCAAGAAGGCATATGTGCAGGCCCGTCTGAAGTTTGCCAATGAACACCTGAATGATTCAGAGAGTGACTGGGAGAAGGTGCTGTGGTCAGATGAGACCAAAATTTATCTCTTTGGCATTAACTCAACTCGTCGTGTTTGGAGGAAGAAAAATGCTGCCTATGACCCCCAAAACATTGTCCCCACCGTCAAGCATGGAGGTGGAAACATTTTGCTTTGGGGGTGTTTTTCTGCTAAGGGCACAGGACAACTTCACCGCATCGGCTGGAAAATGGACGGAGCCATGTATCGTAAAATCCTGAGCGAGAACCTTCCCTTCCCTCTGCCAGGAAATTGAAAATGGGTCGTGGATGGGTGTTCTAGACCATTGGGTCCCAGACCCAAAACATACAGCAAAGGCAACAAAGGAGTGGCTGAAGAAGAAGCACATTAAGGTCATGTAGTGGCCTTAATCCAATAGAAAACCTATGGAGGGAGCTGAAGCTCAAAGTTGCACAGAGACAGCCTCGAACCCGTAGTGATTTAGAGATGATCTGCAAAGAGGAGTGGACCAAAATTCCTTCTAAAATGTGGGAAACTTGGTCATCAATTCCAAGAAACGTTTGACCTCTGTGCTTGCAAACAAGGGTTTTGTACGGTGGCCCTGAAGTGCAAAACAAATTAACAAAACTGAAAACAAAAAAACTAAACTGAAAATGAAATAACAAAACCCAAAACAAAATAACAAATTCAAAACCAAATTAACAAATCCGAAAACAAAATAACAAAACCAAAAACAAAACCATCAAACCCAAAACAACAACAAAAAAAATTAGTTTTGGGTTTTGATATTTTGTTTTTGAATTAGTTATTTTGTTTTCCATTTTGTTAATTTGTTTTTGAATTTGTTATTTTGTTTTGGGTTTTGCTATTTTGTTTTCAGTTTTGTTTTTTTGTTTTGCACTTCAGGGCCACCGTAGAAAGCAACGACAAATCTGGAAACAAAATGCAAAATCAGAAAACACAGCAACAATTCAGACAAATTGGAAAAAGTAGGTTTTGTTTTTGAATTTGTTGTTTTGTTTTCGGTATTGTTCATTTTTTTTTTTTTTTTTTTTGCGCTTCTCGGCCACCGTATTATCCAGATTGACTTACTGTACATTTATCTCAGCACACATACAGTACGAGCAGTTGAGGGCCTTGCTCAAGTGCCCAACAGTGGTGTAGCTTGGTAGTGCTGGGGTTTAAACCTGTGACCTTCTGATCAGCAGTCCAATGCTTAACCACTGAGCTACCCCTGCCCCAACCAACCAACTCAATGCCTCCAGTTCCACTAAAACACATGACACATATTTCAGTATAAACATGTTTAAAGTGTTTCATGTAGTGTCTTTTTCAGATGTGATTCTACAAGCTTGGCACACAAGACCTTCCACATCTTCTCCTGTTCCTCCAAACCTCTCAAAATCTGCAAGGTCGGTTGGTGAGTCTTGCCGTACAACTGGTTTTACATCTAGGTTCTGATTGGAGCATGTATGTTTTAGTGTATGTTTTAGTGTGTTGTTGTGTTAGAAATGGAACTTCACATCAATCTGAGGTAATGTTTGAATTTCAGCTTCTGGGCTGTTTTTCTTGAGGCCATTTAGTGTACATTGATGAGTTAATAAATGCCCAAAATGCCTCCTGAACACCTGCCCAGTCTATGTCCAATGGTCTGCATTGGACATAAATAGAAATATATACATCCATCTATTTTTCTATCTAACTTAAAAGCATGATGCTGCCACCACCAAGCTTCAATCCAATTGTTTTCCTCAATTTAGGGCCAGAGATTCTTGCTGAACTCAATCAGCAATCAGTCATGCACACCTTTTACTGAAGGACGGCATCCACCCAGGTACCGTACCATTAAGGTTTTGATGGTGATGGTTCTTCTTCTGGTTCCAGTCTGCATACAGGAGCGTTAAAGTTCTGTCAGAGAGCCCTTCAGGTTTACAGTCAGCTCCCTGATTAAAGCTCTTCTCCTCCTTTGCTCAGTTCAGCTCCAGGTCTACATAGAGTCTTTCTTGCTCTGAAGTTCTTCTAGTTAAACCTGGATTTACCACGTTCTACCCTGTACATGATGAAATGTTAGCCTGAATTTGGTCTAAATGTGTGATAATGGGTGTTCTTCATGCCATACAAGGAAGATCATCTTGGTGAGAATCATGAAGATTGGTGAGTCCTGCTTACGATCTGGGCTTTTCCAGGAAACAGACAAATGCAACAATTTGCAAAAACGAGCTTAAGATGTGTCGATTAGCGTGTCTCGTTGCGGTTTCGCTAATGCTAATGCTTCCATATTTGTAGATGTCTGGTGAGTTTAGAGGCATCCCAGTCATCCATCATAGCAGCACTCGAATTTGAACATTCTGAGATTTAATAAAAAATATTTTCCCACTGAGAGAACTTCAGAACATCTTGGGTCACAGTGGTACTAAATCAGTCTCTGATCTCCACTCACATCTGAGGAATACGTTTAGGATCGTGGCTTTTGTCTGTGACTAAAAAAAAAAATCAGGCCAAAATCTCTATACTGTAATGTTGACCTAAGAATGATGGAACCACTCGGCTCTGTGGATTCTGCAGGAACATTTTACTTCTGTACCAGGATACGATCCTGTCTACAGAGATCCACAGATAATCCTTTTAACCTCATGTGTTCTTCAGATGATCAGGTTGTAGAAACATCTTATGGATGTTCCTGGAGAGTGCAGAGTGGACTTGAACTTACCTGTTCTCGGTTACAAAAGACTACAGTATGTTATGCTTATAGAATTAGATTATGGACCAACTTTGGAGGTCGATCAGCTCAGGATGTAACGTATCAAAGGGAGAAGGTCTGAGTTTCTCCGAGTGCCTTCTATATTTACATCTCCCGAGTCCAATGTTGTACAGACTTCTATCAAGATTGATCTAAGATTTAACAAAAATATCATGATATGGCTTTAAACTCGGGGCTGGAAAGCTCGCAGCACGTGATGGTCAGATAAACTCAGCTATACACATCTGTGAATGGACAAGTGAGACAGAGAAAGAGCGAACCTGTGATGTGCCCGCAGAAATAATAAACCAAAAGTCAAACTGTATTAAAAAGCTCCTGATACGTTACTACCGTGGACGCTGCCAAACCCAGACGAGCTCCCCGGTTCCCCCCGGGCCGCACTTTCATAATAATAATTAGAGAGAGCCGGAGAGGAAAGTGAAAGCGAGCGCGAGCTCAGATCTGTGTTTTAGCTCAAACATGTCGAGCGGCTTTGAAATCTAAGAAGTAATGGCTATCAGCAGGAGGGCAGAGTGTGTGGGTGTAAGACTGGCCACGTGGGAAACGCCGCCATATGTAGACTGGATTAAGGCCATAGACAATTAAAGATGAGAAGTGCATGCGCGTATCCACATCCGCAAGCAGCCCGCATTAAATAAGGGCCGGATCTAAAAGGGAACTAATGTGGTCATCATTAAAAAAAAAAAAAAAGAAATTCTGCTGTTGATTTCTTATTTATAGCAAGTTCTATTATACTTCATGCTAAAAGTGTTTGTCAATGTTTGCTGAGTCTTTTTTTAAATGTATTTTGCCTGTCTAAATCTAACTGTCTTAATAGCTACGGTAAGCTCCTTCCTTAAGATAAAACGGTTAAGGCTCTGGGGTAGATCAGAAGGTCAGGGGTTCGAGTCCCAGCATCATCACTGTTGGGCCCTTGAGCCAAGACCATAAACCTATTTGCTTCAGCGGTGCCGTATCATCTTTGATGCTTTTTACTTTGACCACAGCCTCCTAACTGACCTGTACAAATAAAATAATTTAACTCTGCTGTAAAGGACATGTAACAATAATAATTATTATTTATTATTTAATTAATTGAGTGCTGGTGGCATTAGTGACTAGTGGCCTCACACATCCAGTGTTGAAGGTGAGCCTCAGCTCTGTGTGTATGGAGTTTGCATGTTCTCCTCGTGCTTGGTGGGTTCCTCTGGGTACTCCGGTTTCCTCCCCAGTCCAAAGACATGCAGATTAGACTAAATGGCATGTCGAAATTCCCTGGTGTGTGAGATTGTGTGTTTGTGCCTCCTGTGATGGACTGGCACCCCGACCAGGGTGTACCCCGACCAGGGTGTACCCCGACCAGGGTGTACCCCGCCTGGTGTCCTGAGGACCCCGTGTAGGATAAGTGCTATAGAGAACGAGTTCGTCATTGAGTTGTTTCACGATGCTGTTATATTATAGAAGACTTTATATATAGGTTGACATGCAGTTAAATGCTTTAACGATACAATGTAACAATACGGATTAAAATTTTGACACTTGAAATTCAATTAAGTCAAAGATTAAAAGAATTTGCAATCAAATAAAATGTAAACTGGAAACTGGGTTTAATTAAATAAAAATAGAAATTTAGTAACAAAATTTTCCAAAATTCAAGTGTACAGTGTGGAAAGTATTAAAGTCATAAATATGTGAAATTAAATAAATAAATTGTATATGTTATAGCAGCAGGAAGGAAGCGGGATGATATTGATGACATTATATTGCACAATTTGGAGCCGTGTCAGCTTATTTACTCATTTGTTCTAATCTTAATAAAAAGCAAACACGAGCAAACAAATACAGAAATGATTTCTTAAGTATACGTACTCTTAAAGCTCTGTGATTGGACTTTTGATAAAGCCAGAGTTTCATAAATCTCTTTTTTTAAACATCTGTATTTGATGGGGCTTTTTCTCCAAAGAAAACACAAGCACTGAGCGACTTAAAACACACACACACATGCACACACACAAACGCAAAAGCCACAATTGCAGGTTGTGTGTCTACGAGCAACGCTCATTGTTACAGAGCAAACATTTTCAGTCGTATCTGATGTTGTTTTCACAGCGCAGACAGAAAGTTTAGTACAGAAATAATTGACTTTATTGCCTCTGGTTTATAGCTCGGCTCCATCGTGAACACGCGGCGCAGTGATTTGTGTTTAGCTTTGGATGATCTGGGCACTCGTGTTTATCTGAGGTGCACGTGGACTTGAAATTTATGACTGTTATTTAAAAAAGGACAAAAAAGGACAAAAATAAAGCAGTGATTCTGGTGCAGCTCGTATTATATCAAAATTTTTCGCTGACCAAACCCCAGAATCAACAGCTCGCTTCTCTTTAAATAAATAATGTCTGCATGCTTTTAGGATTTTTTAAGATATCTAAAATAAGAGCTACGCTATTTATAACGCAACAAGTACACAATGTGAAGTATGTTTCAGTAAAAGTTGTAAATTTATTTGGGGGCGACTTTTACCGCAGTTTTACGGCCTTTTATTGCAGAATGAGTCAAGAGACAGAAGAGGCACTAATTCATGCTAAAGTGAATATTTGTGGACGTCTCAGCCATGAAAGTCATCACTTCAAAAACACATTGATGGGAATAACATATTAGTTTTTATTAGTAACTACCAACATAATGTGTTACTTTTCTATAACACATGGCAGTAATAGTAATGTACTACTTTTTTTTACTGACCAGCAATGCAAATGTGAAATATTTAATGAATAATTAAATAAATAATTAATAAATAATGTACAAAATAACTCTAAAATAATCTGTGTATCATTCATTCATTCATTTTTATTATAAAAACAAAGACAAAAAATGAGAAAACAAATTGTTCTTTTTATTAATTTGTTTCCAAAATCAAAATGAAAAATGGACAACCAGCGCCTACCATTTTAATTTTTTCATCAGACAAAAGATCCAGATCCAGAACCAGAACGATGGCCTCCCAGGAACTCCTTTTATGGCTTAAACATGTGGAAATGTCTTTACGCCTTCACTCACCGGAAATTTCATCACTCTGTTTTAGTCTGCAGATCGAAGCGCTTAAACCTCTCAGGCTTAAATCCTGACACTTAATTATCCTGACACTGTTAATGTCACTCTGCAACTAAACATTTAGGTGTAAATGTAATTAGATGTAAAAAAAATTTTATTTCATTGGAAAGGTTTATTGTTTTATTTTTTCTTAATTCACTTTCATTGGCACAAATTAAACGCAAGAAGTTTAAACCACTGTTTAAATGCTACAGCCTTTACTGTTAACTGTGTACAGTTAACAGTAAGTGCAAAAGTTTGCACACCTCTGAGCTTTTGAATGGGGTGAGGGGAAGCTTACGGCATAAAATGACATCATGAAATCTTTTTAAATCTAGCCAAACCTATCTACAATTTCTTAAAATAAGTTTACAACAAACCAAATACAAGATTATTAAGCTTATTTCTAGTCAAATGTTACTAAAATTTCAAGTTAACAATTGCTTCTGTTCTATTGGGACATATTTTTGCTTCTTTCAAAGAAAAAAAAACCCAAGAAACTAACAAACTTCTCTACCAGTAAAACAAGACATTTTTCACTTACAATTTTAGAAACATTTGACTTGATTTAGACATAAGATTAATATTATATTATATATATAGACATAAGACATAATATTCTTATATTTTATTTGTTGCGATCATGTTTTAAAAAAAAATTATAGATAGGTTTGGCTAGATTCAAGAATATTTCACTTCAAAAATTTTGCGGTGTCAAACATTTGTAAAATTTATCCAGAAATAAGCAGCGCTGCCATCAGTCCTGTGCCATGCCAACAGTAAAGCATCCTGAGACCATTCATGTGTGGGGTCGAAGATGTGGACTTAGTCACAATTTTGCCTAAGAACACAGCCATGAATAAAGAACGGTGCAAAAACGTCCTCCGAGAGCAACTTCTTCCAACCATCCAAGAACAGTCTGGTGATGAACAATGCCTTTTCCAACATGATGGCAAAAGCGATAACTACAGTACGTGACTCGGGGAACAAAACATGGAAATTTTAGGTCCGTGGCCAAAAAAAAACCCCCAGACTTTAATTCCATTGAGAACTGAATTGTCAATCCTTACGAAGTGAGTGGACAAACAAAACACCACTAATTCTGACAAACTCCATGTATTAATTATGTAAGAATGGGCTGCGCCATCAGTCTGGGTGTGGCCCAGAAGTTGATTGACAGCATGTCAGGGTCAACACTGCAAATATTGAATCTTTGCATAAACTTAATGTAATTGTCAACAAAAGTCTTTGATACTTATGAAATACTGAAATTATGATACTTATGAAATTATACTTCAGTAAACCAGAGATCTAATAACACTGAAGTAGCAGACTTTGTGAAAATTAATATTTGTCATTTTCAAAACTTTTGGCCCCCGGCTGTAATCTTATTTTCAGAAATTGTTGATAAATGTAACTGATAAATTTTCATGATATTTTCACTCAATGTAATTTGTGGTTTCTCCGGTTTATAAATTATTTATATAATCAGCGCCGGTGTGTCTTTCAACAAGAGAACGTAGTGTATAACATCTGGTAGAGTAATAATAAATATCAAGATGAAGAAATATTTAAAGCATTAAACTGATATGACTTTAATTGGATTTGATCGTTTTTGTGACTTCGGGAAGAAAACCCCATTGTCTAGTTGCTAAATAAATCATATTGTCCCATAAGGATGTGTAAACCTTTGCACTCGCCCGTTCCGTGCTGTACTATAGGTACCGATCCAGATCTTTACTCTTAATACGGATGTTTGTTCGATGGAAAGGAAAGCGAGAGTTGGTCTGTAAATTGCTGAATGGAGAGTGAAGAGTGATGTGCTCCGGCCTCGGCATCAGTCATTCGTTTTATTGGCTTTGACGGTATCGTTTGCTGGCACTCTTTTCCAACACCGCCATCTTGCCAAACAGCTCGACTCGGGCCAGAGAGCTGCCATACAATAAGATCAACAGGCCTGATTTACACGGCGTTCACTCAGCCGGGGATAAAAGAGTGGAGTTTTGCAAAGTCGAATGAAAACATGTCTGGACTATGAGTGTAAATCAAAATCCGGGCACACACACACATACACACACATACACACACAAGCATACACACACAGACATGCTCCTTTGGTGAACATTTGCATCATTACTTGTACGCCTGCATTCACCACTGCTGTGGCTTTGGGGTCTGAAATTGAGCCCCAGGAAACCAAGTGCAGAAACACTGAAGAGCAGATCAAAGCCTTCGACTACTGCTTATTTTCCTTCTTCCTCTATCTGAAAGGAGAAAAACAGCTCTTTCCCTCTAATTACACAGCCTTGTCTAGGGCTACGTTTATCTGGGACGGATTTGGTAGTACCTGTATTTCATCTTCTCGGACAGTTTTGATTAAGTGAATATAAAACAATTTTTCCCCCCGAAGTAATAATACGTCGCTGCCTTTGCTAAGCGAGCTCAGGGTCCTGCACAAATACTTCTCTTCTCTTCACAGCAGTTCTATAATGACCGAAACAACTGATTTCACTTCCTGCCCTAATGAAGAAAACCCCCGTGCACTGAAACGAGAACCTTTCAACAAATAAATATCTAAATAGCGCTCGCCGTTCCTCAGATCCATTTGGAGAGTTTTATGACCTTATCTCGACCACACAGCGTTTCCAGAAAACTCTGGCCCCTCGGACTGCTCTACGTTAGCTATATATCCTGAACTAAATTAACTTCATTTTATAGACGTAAACAGTCTCTGGCCAAGCGTGAAGGATTTTCTGTTTAGCAAATCTGTGTCGAGGCAAACCATACAACAGAGTGAGAGGAAGTTTATAAAGAGGATCTCAAACGTGTGGTTCTGTGGGCACGCGACCTCAGAAAGAACACAAACATGGAGGTTTTTGTGCTTTATTTACAGAGCTTAGGAAGCTTTATATTCGAATTATGGATAAGTTGCTTCAAACTGGTGTTGATGTTAATTAATCTACATCAGTGGCCATAAAACTGACAGATATTAATTTAAACTTGCATTTGTGAATGAACAGTGCTGTAATGTGAAATTAAACCATTTAAGTATTATAAAAAATAAGGAAACCCACCTACAACTCACCAAGTACAAGGAGAAAATTTAAACTCTGCGCACACCGAGCCGAGGCAGGAATCGAACCCTGGACCTGGAGGTGCAAGGTCACAGTGCTAGGCACACTGCCAGGGTAGATGAATAATATTTTATTTAATTAGGTTCAGCCTTTATTCGTCACATAGACATTACAGTAAATGGACAAAAGTATTTGGCCAAACCTGCAATGACATTGTACCCAAATACATATACTTCAATCTGAAGTTGGTCAGGGCTCTATGTTCGGGCCAGTCGAATTCTTCCACATGGAACTCATCAAATGTCTTTATACGTAGTCCTTGCTTTGTGCACTGTGGTACAGTTATGTTGGAATAGAAAAGGGACTTCCCCAAACTGTTGCCACAAAGTTGGAAGCGTAGCATAGTCCGAGATGTCTTGGTATGCTGAAGCATTAAGATTGCCCCTCAGTGAGGATAAGGTTTACTGATGCACATTGGGAGTGAAGGCTAACCTGTGTAGTCCCATCCGATAGATGTGCTAGTGTAGATCAAATTGATTGTGGAAAGGGTTAATGCTGGTTGTGATAAAAAAAAAAAAAGTGTGAGAACACACAGTGCATTACTGTTTTGGTGGCACAAGGGATTCCTACTCAATATTAAGCAGGTGGTCGTAATGTTACGGCTGAACAGATATATCTATACAGTGGGGGAAATAAGTATTTGATCCCCTACAGATTTTCTAAGTTTGCCCACTTACAAAGAAATGAAGGG
>JAQMYI010000006.1:25289086-25300591 GCA_030014275.1 Clariallabes melas | reverse complement strand
TTAGAGTACACTTTCCCAGGGAGGCTGAGTAGTGTAATGCCCCTATAGTTGGCACACACCCTCTGGTCCCCCTTTTTGAACAGGGGAACCAGGAGTCTGCCACTCCTTAGGCACTGTCCCGGACATCCACGCAATGGTGAAGAGGCGTGTCAACCAAGAGAGTCCCTCAACACCCAGAGCCTTCAGCATTTCCGGACACTGTTTGAGGGTTACCACCCCTTGAGGCACCCAGAACTACAGGAATGCTGGAAAAGCTCCGCTGGAGGTGGGAGTTGAAGGCCTCTTGCCCAGCCGGGCCCCGTGGCAGACCCGGCCACCAGGCGCTCGCTGATGGGCCCACGCCAAATGTTCAAGCCTGGCTCCAGACATGGGCCACGGGCTTCCTCTGGGCAGGGTCACTTTACACCCTCCTCTTTTTTTCAGTTCCACATTTAAAGTACTTAACTTGTAGTCTTCTATCATAAGTCTATCCAAACATTATTATATTTCTTTCTCAAGCTAAATGATCTGTGGTACTGTTGGAACAAAGTATGTACAGTGCCTTGAAAAAGTATTTGCCCTCTTCCTGATTTGTTTCACTTAAATGATTGAGATCATTAAACTAATTTTAATATTTGCTAGGTCGGTTTGGACAGCGTTTTTTCCCCTTAATAAATTACATAATCATTTCAAAACTGTTTTTTTTTTTATTTTTTATTTACTGTGGTTAACTTGATGATCTGTGACAAATATGCACAGAAAAAATTTAATCAGGAAAGGGGCAGATACTTTTTCACAGTACTGCATATAGCATTTTGTATGACTTTTTTGATAATTCTGCTGGATTACCGCGAGTATAATCTGTATCGGATGTAAATATGCAGAAATTCTACACTGCCGGCTCTTGTTTTTCACCCACATCAATACTGAGCATAAATAAATTTCCTCTTCACATTGAGAATGAGAATAAAAACATCCAGAACTCAGAGATGGAGTACTAACTGAGTTTGACAGGTTTTTTCTGGCATTTACATCACGGATGTTTTAGGTGACTCGTGCAGTTTAGTGACAGGAGTAAGACAAACAAACGGAGGTGTAGACGAGCCACACAGCAGCGCTTATTTACAGAGAGACCCATGTGGCTCGAGTTAGCAGCCCCAGGCAGGTTCAGGAGAAGCGTTCTGGAAGAACAGCACGGCGAGACCCACGTCCGCCGCAGGACACACACTCGGGCGCATGCAAACACGTTCGTGTTACGAACATGCAGTCGTTCTGAAGCACTGTTTCGTGATCAGGCCTCGAAGAAAGCCACGTTTAATCTACAAATAATCATAACGTACAATTAGCGTCCGTAAGGTTACAGCCAGCAGCCGGGAGGCGAGTGGTTTGATTACATCAGAAGTCTGTTTTTCACCCCAGTATCACTTCCTTTTTGGGATGAATTTCTCCAGATTTTGCAGGTAGACCAGGTCCTTTGTCTCTGTCTGTTTTTCTCCTCTCTATTCTGTCTCACTTTCATTCCTCTTTTTTCTTCTCCTGGCCTTTCACCCGTTATTCCTTCATGAAACACTTGATTCTTTTACAATGTGGAAATGTTGTACTCGTCTTTTTCTCTCTTTTTTTTATGGCACCTCCACATCAGTGTGCGAGTCTGGGTGCTGCGTGCTGTGTTTGCTGATGTGTGCCGGTCGGAGATGTTTTTGTTAGAGAGGATTTGAAAGGAATTCTGAGTGACCCGCCGCAGCTGGTGACTTTAACACACTTCCTCCGTCTCTCCTTTACCTCTTGTTCTCTCTCTGCCTGGACTCATCAGTATTCCCGTCTTGCCATTTCCTCTTGTCTTCTATTCTCTCCTTCACTTCTCTCTGCTCTCCCTCTAACCCAGATTCACCAAACCTCAGGCTCATCCCTTGGCATGACTTCTAACAAAGGCTGCCCTCCTCCTCCTCCCCCTCACCCCATGTCTTTCTCTCTCTCTCTCAGTTGCTGCTGTCCTCACCTGCCCATTCAACACTTAATGCATGACAGAAGAATCTCCAATGTACGATGTATTTTTACTTTTCCTTTCCTTTGATTTTTTTTTTTTTTTTTGGAGTCCAGGGGATGCAAGTGTCTGTTTAAAGTCACCTGATGATGTCAATCTTTACACAGTGGAGGTGCACGTTATAGGCCCCGCCCATCTCCCCATTCTTCCTTTCTTGTTGTATTTATCTTTTTCCTCCTAATCTCCATTGTAGTTTTTTCTATTTCCATTCTTTTCTTCCATCCCTCCTTTTCAATCCTGCCTGTCTCCATCCTTCCCCATATCTTTTCTTTCCGTCCGTTTCTTTCTTTTCTCTTCTTTTCCCCTCTTTTTTTGTCTTCCATCCTTTCTTCCTCCTTTTTTCCTCTGTACTTCCCCTGTATTTCTTTCTCTTCTTTCCTTTCACCTTCCTCCCTTTCCTTTCTGATTTCCCTCCTTCCTTCCATCCTTTTCCCATTTCTTTTTTTCTCCCCTTTCACTTCCCTTTGGCTTCCTTCATTCCTCCCTTACATCCCTGTTCTTCTCATTCATTCTTTCCTTTCTTTCCTTCCTATTTTCTTCTCTTTTCATTTCTTCCTTGATTAATTCACGCCTTCCTTCCCTTCCCTTTTTATCATATCCCTTGCCTTCCTTTTCCTTCTCATTTATTCTTCGTTCCTTTTCCTTCCCCTTTTTTGTCTTCTTTTGTCTCTTACTTCCATTCCTTTCCCCTTTTCTTCTTTTTACCTTCCTTCCTTCCTCCTTCCCTTTTATTCTGCTTCCTTTTTTCTTATTCTTTCCCCTTTTTCTCCTTCCTTCCTTTTCTTTTTCTTTTGAATCACTTTTTTCCTTTCTTTTTCCTTTTCCTTTCTAACCTCGTGTAGGTGTTCTATAGCGCCGGTTAGGATGAGGTTATCTAGCTGTGTGGACAGACTCAAGCCCGCCTGCACAAATATCCAAATATTTGCATATTTAATTATTCATTACTAATAGAACTGTGTTTATATTTACTGTACATGTAGATTTATAGCTTTTAACAGACGCTTATAGCTTTTAACAGACGCCCATGTGTTTCAGTGTCACACCCAGCAGTACTCCGACCATAATGACACGTCTCTGTGCTTCCAGTAAAGGTGTCTCGCTGCTCTTTCCTAATTAGTGAAAACGGTCGTATGCCCCATGTTGGCTGAGTGCCTGAACAGTAGCCATGGATGCTTTTTTCAGGATGCTGGAGAACTGGTGCGTTCCTTTGTGGGCGGCTTGGAGCTGATCGTCAATCTGCTGAAATCTCCGAACGCAGAGGTGCTGGCCAGCGTGTGCGCGGCTATATCCAAAATTGCCAAAGACGAGGAGAACCTGGCTGTCATCACCGACCACGGAGTCGTGCCCATGCTCTCCAACCTCACCAACACCGTGAGCTCCAATAACACCACTCACAATGAATAAAACACTCAGTGTTCTGCTGTGATAGTGAAGATTAGTTTCACATCCTGTTGTGTTTTATTACACTTCCTGCGTCTGAGCTGATGAACTGATTAGATTTTGGAATTGACCCTAAAGGGATCAAGGTCACCACAAGGTCAAAGGTTGGAAAGATTTTATTTAATAGTTTCCTTCCTGTTCGAAGTATATCTTAAGGAAGCGTGAAGCGTTTATTTTAGTTATAAGAAGAACAAAAATTGTTTCCTGCACAGGCCTCCTTGTCAATCCCATATTTGTTTAATAGTTAAGGAGCAACATGTCATAGTTTTTATCCATTTATAGTATAGTATTTAGCTCACCTACACTACAGCACCTACACACAGTCTTTTCATTTGTTTTCTCTGTCGTGATGTTATTAATAGATGCAGCTTGCCATGTTTCTGAGACTCTGACACTGGAGACTCCTTCCATTAATGAGAAAAGTAAACATCATCGTTATTAGTTTATTATTTATTAGTCTTCGATTCTGTAAAAATATTCTACTTGCCTGTCGATACCATAGAAATGATAATACCGTAACGTGAAAGTGCATTAGTTCAGTCTCGCAGTTTGATTACAGCATGCCGGAGATGCTTTCATAGAAAAATAATCAACAACTCTCAACCAATCAGAATTCATCAACGCTGATATGAACCCTTACAGACCTCATTTTTCTGCAGTAGTACAGTTATTGTAGAAGTTCTAACGAGCTCTAACAGAACACGCTGTGTTGTTTTTGCCTCCCCCACCCCGCCGCAGTCTGACGATAAGTTGCGGAGGTATCTGTCCGAGGCCATCGCTCGCTGCTGCTTGTGGGGTTCTAACTGTGCGGCGTTCGGCGAGGCCGGCGCTGTCGCTCCCCTAGTGCGCTACCTGAGCTCGAAAGACCCCGAGGTGCACCAGGCTACGGCTCAGGCCCTCTTCCAGCTCTCCAGAGACCCGAACAACTGCATCACCATGCACCAGAGTGGCGTCGTTAAGGTACACCCTTTTTGTTCGACCCTGGAGGATCAAACTTTAATTTAAATCTAAATTATTTAGCCTATTTACACTCTCAGGATTTTTCAATTTATTTCTTTATTTCTTAATCATTAATATTGTTAATCATAATAGCTTGTTAGCGAGAAAATATAATCAGATTTAGAATCTGATATTAAATCAAAGATAATTAAATACCAATATTTTCTATTTGTGATTAGTAAAATAGTGAATTATTATTATTATTATTATTATTATTATTATTATGTAGTGGCAGCTTTTTGTTGTACTTATTTGTTTAAGTTAATTTAATACTTCTTGTTCATTTCGGTCTAAAAGGTTTGCAGCATGTTTCATGTTTCTCTTTACTTGAAGTGTAGCTGCTGTGTGACATTTACACTTCCTTACATACACACATACACACACTATTTCCAGCCTGGGCCTCTCCTGAGAACCGGCCCACCCATCACCCCATGCCCCTCCTCTCATTTTTTTCTTTTTCTTTTTTTTTTTTTTTCAAACTGACGTGTGAAAACATCACTAATAAATTTTGAAAGGCTGCAAACTGTTTTCAGAGGCCTTGTGGAGCGGCCAGGGCAGACAGAACAAGAACTCGTTCTCTTTCTCGTGCAGCGGAAGCGCGAGCGCGTTTTCTAACCGTCATGGGAATTGGGCTGAGCAAACAGCAATGTGTGTGTGCTGAGTGCCGCTGTCCCCGGCCAGTCCCACCGCTCCCGTGATGCCAGGGCAGAAGAGCACGCAAATGCTGTCACCCAGGGGGACGGTTGCTAAGCGAGAGCCCGGGAGCGGGGCAGGGTGGAATGGCGGCGTGGTCGTGTTCCTGGTTCTGAGAAGGCTGTAAGAAAGCGACACTTAACCTCTGAGTGACAGACGTTTGTAACGTCTAGATGCCATATAATATTAATTACGAGTCCACCAGTAACGAGCACAAGGCTGTAAAGCGTGTAATGTTCTGTACGTCATGTACGAACATGCAGAAAGTTTATAGGCGCTGCTGGGCAAAAAAACTTGGCACCAAGAAAAGCTGTAGTGTTTGTGGGACTTCTGTGCCAGAATATGTTTAAAAAAAAAAAAGTCTGAAAGCTTAGTGCTGCTGTGTGTTAGGAATCTCTGAGACGTGCCACTTACATCATGATTAGTGATGAAATATTTGAATCCTCAGAGCCATTAGTTTATGTATTTGACCATTCTGAGCAGCACATATTATAATATAGTATATTTAGTTATAAATATAGCCTATAGCTATAAAGATTGTAACTGTGAGTAAATAAAGACGTATAAGGGACATTCAAGTCAAACTGGGACTTGTTATGAAATTTCTGGTGAATGTAAAAGTGATTGATGTTTACAGAAGACTTCGAGGCCGATACGATGATGAGACTCTTAGCTGCAGTTAGTGATGGGAGGTTTTGATCATTTTAGTGACTCGGTTCTTTGAATCTCGTTCATCAAAATGGACAAATCTTTTTTTTGAGTCATTTAGTTCACTTCGTTCTTTTGATCAGAAATAAAATAAAATGTTAAATTTTTAATAAACAGACACCCAAACGAGTCTCCATAAACAAATTTTGTCTATAGTTCCATTAATGAAAATATTACAATGCAGCTAAGGACATATTATAATGAACAGAATGAGCAGCTCACCATCATATCTTCTGGTCCGAATAGTTCATTCTTTTGTCACGTGACTTTCATAGACGCTAAGCAGTGCATTACACAGGAAACAGAATTGGGAGGTTCTTCTCATGAATCTTCTAGTCCGAGTCTTTCATTCTTTTGAATCTATTGCACTGCATAGCGTCTGTGGGAGTCACGTGACAAAAGAACGATTCAGGCCGAGACTCGAGAGGTAACTACTCGTTTATGTTTCCTGTACATAGGTTGCTTTGCTTTGCACATGTGCGCCCAGTAGGAAATGAATGAATCACTCTCCGAGACTACTCATCCTTCTGAGTCACGCTAAAGACTTGTTTCAAAAAGAACGAATTGTTCATGAACGACCCATCACTAGCTGCAGTAAAACATTTGATGAAAGCCGTAGGTCCCTGAATGATGATCCCGGCTGAGGTGGCTCGGAGCCCACTGCAGTCGTTCCCATGAACATTCAGTGAGTGGAACGGCTGATCCTTAAAAAGAAACTTGCGGAAGAAGGAGACAAAACTGTACACACAATCATTCACCAACACCACTTGTACGTTACAAGAAGTTATCGCCACATCAGTGGAACAGTGCTGACCTCTGCTTAAAGCCATTTCCCCATGTTTAGGCCATTAACGGAGTTCCGGGCAGACCAGCGTCTTAGACTTGAAGCAAACAGCCAGTCTGATCATGGCTTCGGCGTAACTTGATGTTATCCAAGCACTCGTGAAACACTGTGAAAGTGTAGCAAAGTCCTGGTTTTGACTTAAATGCCCCTCAGATGTCAAATTTGCCCTGTGAGTACTTGTTTACTATTACAGACATATTACTACATTATTTACATCTCGTATACAGATGAGTAGTTATGAGCATAGAGCTGAAGAGTGGAACGTTAAAGCCCTGGAATTTGAGCCCAGAATCTTTCAATCATAGGCTGCAAACCCTGACCACTGCACTACCACTGCCCCAAACCGAAAAAACGACTATAAATACTGCAGGGTAACTGTTAACCAATAGGCAGAGCAGAACAGAAGTGAATAAATAAGCATGCTGGGTTGTGTAGCTATGCATTATACAGTATACTGTAGGGTCACTGGGTGCTTCTCAGAGTCTCTGTGTGTGTGTGTGTGTGAGCGAGATTTATTCTTAGACGCCCTAAGCTGAGACATGAACACTGATGCAGTTGTGTTTTAATGTGACAGATGCAAAAACATGCTTAGAGGTTTTGGTTTCACAAAGCGTCTGGTTGAGACCCAAGGTGTCCATCAGGGCTGGGAAATCTCATGGGACGCGAGGTGGTTTTTACTTTCCTGCAAGCGTGAGTGAGCAGTTCGATGGTGTATGAAGCTCCCTGGACAAAAAAAAAGTGTGTAAAATGTGTTAATGTTAGTTTTCCAGGTGGATGGAGTAATCCCCATGCCAGATGATGGAAGACCTAGGGTGGTGAGAAGAAACTCCAAAGGGTTAAAGATGTTTTTGATTGCAGTGACTTTGATTCGTATAATCAATGTAAAGTTAAATTGAAAAAACAAAAGCAACAACAGTCAGTTGTTATTTTAAGACACGGAGGTCACCCTTTCTGGAACAGTTCTTGCAAGAACAGTATTGTCGAGTGACCCTTCAGTCACCATGATGAAACTGTCCCAGGAAAGCAAGACCAAAACCTACCGCTGCTGCAGAGGAGAAGTTCATTTAGAGTCACCAGCCTCAGAAATCACCAATTAACAAACCTGACCTCAGATTAAAGCCATTATGAAGGAATATAAGAGTATAAGTAGAGTATAAGTAGGAGATACATCTCAATATCAACCGTTCAAAGGGGATTATTGTGTATTTTGGATAAACACCTTCAGCATTGTTTTACAGTGTAGAAAGAAATAAAAATCAGGAACGACCATTAGAGTTAGAAAATGTTCCCAAACTTTTAAGTGGTAGTGGAAGTGAAGCTGCTAGTTTGCTCATACCGTAAATTAAGAAATAAAACCACAATAATGCACAGATCTCTATTGAAATCGGTTAGGAACCCGAGTGATGTAGCTGAGTTTGAGGAACTGTCAGAGCAATATAAAACTGACATTTACCTTCTTTTTTAATATATATTTTTTTCTTTCAGCAGAGTAATAGGGATCATATTTATTTTATTTTAATTAGGCCAATCACATGGGTTTAAATCCAAATCCAGATACAGACTGTTGTTGTGTTACACTCTCTCGTAGCAGATGTGTAACTTCACCCGCGTTCAGCATTTCCACTGTTAAATATTTTCACATGAGAAAAGTGTTTGCAAACACAGAGTGGTAAAACGTTTCCCTGATAGGAACAGGCGGATAAATTATGAAAGCGGTCGCAACGTTGCAGCCAAGTCGTTTTTTCCCATGTTCTTTTTGCTTTAATGGCGAGCACCAGGCTGATGTGCTGCTGCGGTTTAGCACGGCCCGTAATTACAGACCGGGCTCAACATCGGCTGTTCCAAAGGAGAAAAGGCCCAATTTGCAAAAGTCATTAAGCCGCAGTTTATTTATTTATTTCATTCATTAATTTTCCCTATGTTTATCTATGCATTTATTCAGCATGAAGGTGTGTGTGCACACGTACATACAGTAGTAGTACACCACTATTACACCACTATTGCACCATTGTTTGTAACATTTCTTACACACGATTATTTTCTATCTATAGAACGCGTACACACACACACGTTCCATTCCATTTGTCTTCACCTCCAGTATACCTGAGTCGCCCGGAGGACACATAACCGAGAACGAGTCCACTTGGCTGCATTTTGCACATGATATACGTTTTAGTGTGGCAGAAAACGTGTTAAAACAATATTTCCAAACGTTGCAAATGGGTTTGGAGAGTGTTTATCAGAGAACGATGTCTGCGCTCCAGTCTAATTTATGAAGGGGTGTAAAACTCAAGACTGCCTCCTGATATTATTGTAGCCGTATTTCATACCTCTAAGCTTTTGCTAAGAACATGGAGCAGCTTAAAGTCATAATAATTTCTGTCTCTCTCTCTCTCTTTTTCTCTCTGTGCATAGTGTGTTCTCTCTCAGACTTGTGTTCTGAGACTAACTTTCTTGCTGGCTGGTGTTAATGGTGTAGAACCCAGTCCCCTGTGCTCGAGCAGAGGAAATTAAGCATCGAAAAGAATGTATTTTACCCTGGAAAAGCCATTAGAGACCAGTCTGAGCTTTGCTCCTGTCTCACTCGCTTTACAAGCAACAAATACAATATTATGTACACTATTTATTCCAACCAAGAAAGGAACTTGTAATATTTATTAGAAAAATTCATAAAAATATGAAAGGACGTCGAGCGATCGGTTCAGCCCAGTATTATATTTTTTACAAGCGTCTGTACGTTCAAAAGCAGTCTGCTGGTTCTTTTTGTAAAAGCACTTTATTTGGGCTTGGTGCTTTTTCTGCTGATGTTAATTAAAAATGATTTTTTTCAGAACTACGTTCAACGCTGCAGGCGCACTTTGTACGCTGATTTTCTTACAATGAAACACACAGTACAGTGGTTTGGAGATCTAGACGTGATATGGATAGGACAATTACCAGGAAATTCCAGCTGACAAAAGGAAGGACAGGACCAAACAGTTTATGCCTCAGGTCAGATAGACAGGATGAGGATGGATGGAGGAAGCACAAGCCTAGACAATGAATCCAATGGGCTGGATAGAAGCTCTAGGATATCAAGTTTAATCACAAGGTTTGACAGACAGATTAAGAAGACTAGACAGAAGAAGTCCCAGGTTGGGCACCAGAAGCCACAATGTTGAGTGGGCAGATTAAACCCTGGGCTGGACAGATGAAGCCCCAGGATGGGCACAAGAAACCCTGGGATATCAGGTTCAATCTCCATGTTGGACAGACAGACTAAGCACTGGGCTGGACAGACAAACCCCCCAGACCAGACGGAGACAATTCCACGCTGAACATTCGACCAGACAGAGGAAGCCCTGGACTAGATAGTTTGCACCTCAGGTTGGATGGACAGCTAGAGGGATGACATCCCTGGCCAGAGAGAAGAAACCTTGAGAAGAACCTTAAGAATAAATCTCCAGGTACATGGAGTTGTACTAAGCCCCAGGTTGGATGGTGGAGCCCTCAGACCAGATTGAGAAAGTCCTCGTCTAGACAGAGGAAGCCTTGAGCTTGACGGGAATCTCTGGGGTTGTCTGAGGAAGCTCCAGGTTGACTGCAGGGTTTGGGGTATAAGCTTGGAACTACATGTCGTGACACCATGTTTTTAGAAAATGCTGTTTTCTAGAGGTCGCAAAACTCTACCCTCAGAAACTCTTTTAGTTTGTTGGAATAAAAATATTGGAAATTTTGAATGAAATCATTTTCAGGTTTGAACGAATCATTCAGATGCCTCTTCTTCTTTACCTTTTTCTTCTCACTGCCGGTCGCTACTGCGGTGCTGCAGATTATTTGCTAAAGCCATAAATCCTCAGAGACAGCTTCACTCGGCGTCCTGAAGAATAGAACCGAGACCTTTTTTTGTGAATTGAATAGAATTGAATTACACAATGCAGATGGTAACGCTCAGGCATTTCAATGTGAGGGGATTTCAGCGTTGCCGCGTGCCAGTTCCTGTGTTCTGATGAGTATTTTGTAGCGGTTTGAAAAAAAAATAAATGAGAAAAAGATTGCAGAGGCCCAGCACAGCCATGCGAACTTCTGAACACTGATGCTGCTCCTGTTTTTTTCCAAGCCTGTTTGTTTTCACTGTCGTGTTCATGCTGGGAACTCAAAACAGGCTTTGGCATTGAGTGCGAGAGAGAGAGAGAGAGAGAGAGAGAGGGAGATGGTTAGACACACATATCCGATGTAAAGCACCAGGCATGTTTCAGGTTCTGTGCTGTTTCTCTTAGTCATGCTGAGTGGGGAGCAGGTTCAAGCTGATGGATTATGAAGAACAGATGATACACCAGCACACACTCGGGCTGTTCACTATCCTGTCTCACTCACGCTGAGACGAATGAGGAATGTAGAGCTTCTCAGGTGCATGCCCACGTGTGTGCCATTTAGACAGGAGAAGGTCTACACTTTTAGGAAGAAATAAAAAAAGTTCCTTAGTGGTTCTTTGGATAAGTAATGGGATTGGATCTTGAGATGATTGTATTTATTCATTTGTGTTGGAAAGTAGAAGCACATAGTTACAGTATATAATTCTATACAGTAGTTCACTTGAAGTGTATTTAGTTTGAAATAGTTTTCTCCATTTTTTGTAGATAACTATTGAGGTCTCTAAACAGCTAGAAGAACTCTTTGTATCATTTAATTTTCTATTTATACACTACCGTTCAAAAGTTTTAGAACACTTTCTAACGCCATGATTTTTATTTCTTTCTACATTGTAAAGGAATGCTGAAGGCGTCCAAAAAATGCATTAATCTCCTTTGAACAGTTG
>JAQMYI010000006.1:25257515-25267726 GCA_030014275.1 Clariallabes melas | reverse complement strand
GACACATCTCAATATCAACTGTTCAAAGGAGATTAATGCATTTTTTGGACGCCTTCAGCATTCCTTTACAATGTAGATAGAAATAAAAATCAGGAACCATCATGGAGTTAGAAAGTGTTCTAAAACTTTTGAACAGTAGTGTGTATAGGATTGTAAAATTCTTGAGAATATTAATTATGATTAAAGCGCTCTGGAGTTCTGAACACAGACTGGTCAAAAGGTGAGGATGAACTTTTCAAAGCTGCGTAATGTTTCTATGGCAACGGCTCTCTCATTGCGACATGTACTGTACTGTACGCTGAACAAAATCTAATCATCTAAGAACTGTTATGAGGGACGTTCATGTCAAACCGGGACTTGTTATGAATTTTCTTGTGAATGAATGATGATTCAAGCGCAGTACGGTGATGAGACTCTCCGCCGCAGTAAAACATTTAAACGGTGCACATGCAGATTAGGCTAATTGGCGTTCCCAAATTGCCCGTAGCGTGTGAATGTTGACCAGAGGTTCCACCAAAGGCGTACGGTTCCTAGTTGGACTACAAAGGTTCCTAAATGCACGGATAGAACTACTGTAGACTACTAAACTTTTTGCATGATTCTTATGTTGTTGCTGTTATTCTGCCAGTATGAATAAGGTATTGATGGTATTAAATGTATAGTAATAGTTTAATAATAAATGAAAGGTAATAGTAGAATGTTTTTGTTGTAATTCATGGTATGTGACCTGTGATGTCATGTTGCGCTCCACAAAACAAGGATATCCTAAAATTCACACCTCGTGTGTCTTGTTTTATATAAGAAAACTGTAGGACGTCTAAAATAAGGAAGATGTATTTGAGTATTAATGCTAATTCCCATTTCAGAATTCCTCAAACTATGACTCGTGTCTCTGGTGTCGTGCTATTCACACTCATTTGGACTCGATCTTGACTCCCTGTGCACTTGGTCTTGCTTCAAAATCAGCCGGTCCTGGGTTTGGACGTAAAAATAGTGATCCTGCCCACACAGTCCTAGCGTGCAGTGTACCGCAAGGCTAATTACAGTCCAGTGATGTCTGTTAAATCCTTGTTAAAGGTACACTATAATCACACGTCCAGGTGCAATAGTAAGGTACGGAAGATACTCGCTGGTGATGAAGAAATACATAGTTCATTTATTCCCCATGTGACCCGTGTTCTGAGAGTGCAGAGACCCGAACCTGGTTGTACACCTTCACCATTAAAACTGGGTTGCCATGGCAACACCCAAGTATTTATACTATCCCACTGATGGAATTTAGTATGCTGATGGACCTGTTGTTCAGTCTACGCTACAGTAGGCTGTGGTTTGAATGTAGACACACACACACACACACACACACACACACTGGGACAAATTATCACTAAACTGTACCTTTGGTTATCACTCATAGAGACACTCTGCTACCTTTAATATCAACCTGGAGATGTAGATATACCGTAGTTTTTGTTTGTTTGTTTGTTTGTTTGTTGTTGCTTGGCACATGTTTTATGGTCTGGATGCCCTTCCTGACACAACCCTCCCGTTTTATCCGGGCCTTAGGACCCGCGTTGCATCCAGTGGCCAGGGTTTGGGCAATTATTTAAGTCACACATTTGCATCACCATTAGTTTAACACATTTTCAGTTACAGACTAAAAGTGGAAAGTACACGCCAGAAGGAAAATAAAGGACATGACGACACACTCGCGGGTTCAGTAGTTACAATAAGATTTGTATATATTACAAATTTGTGTATATGAGTTTTTACTGAGCATGAGAGGGAAAAAGCTGCCGTTCATCTGTTTTAGGTAAAATGGAAACACGAGAAAGGTTAACACGGATACTTTCTTATTAATTCCAGAATTTTGTTTTTTTTTTTCCCTCCCAAGAATGTATTGCTCATGTCGATTACGTAATTGAAATAGTGAATTTTGTTAAAAAATATACGCTCTAAAATGTCAGTTCTATAAGTCTAATGTATAAATCACATGATAAACTATTTTTTTTAGAAAACAATTAGGATACAATTTTTTTATTCTGTATGCATCAACAAAACCACCATCCAACTTTACCACATAAAGGACATAACCAAATAGCAACTGATGATGTGCACAATCCACACACAGCGGTACCTCAGCATACGAACGCCCCGCCTCATTAATTTTCACCTTCATTTTGCAAGAAATTTGTCTCGGCATACCAAGCATTTCCGGCATACGAGGGAATGAACTGTGTCGATCCAAACGCTGGCTAAGTCGTGCGTACGACCAGGAGCCGATCAAAACTTAGAGTTTACATATATATATATTTTTTTTTTGTGAAGACTTCACACCATGGGTCCCAAAAATGTTATCAAGGACGGTAGCAAGAAGAAAAGGGAGCCGCTTTCTGTTTGAGTTTTAAAGCAGTCGGTGCCGAGAGGAATCATGAATTAAGGTTAAGTGTTTAATGTCTATTTATTTCATATTTTACTTTATTCACATGTCTTTTTTTAAATGTTTCAATTGTTTTATATGCAAAAAATATTATTTTAAAAATCATTTTTGGGTGGTTGGAACAGATTATCCACATTTACATTGTTTCCTGTTCAGCCAAACCATTGGTGCTAAAGTGTCTCACTTGAAAAAAAGTAATTTTCAGATAGGATAATATAACACCATTTTTCAAAACACTTAATTTTTCATAATACTTTTCCCAAACCATGCTTCATTTTTTGTAAGTATGTATACACATTAATTCTTTTAACAGATAAAACGTTTGGTAAATACAATTTCATATCCTGTCCGTAGTGTCTGTTACTTTGTTGAATTCAAACCTTTCAATGATCTTAACTGTCATTCAGATGAAATTTGGCCAATTTAGATTTCACATGAAAAGACATAAACCTGAAAAAGTGTATTATTATAAAATGCAAAACTGTCAAGATATTACAACATAAATTTGATATGGTTACGGACACTACAGATATTTTGGGGGGAGAAAAATCCTTAATTTTACCTGGAATGCTTTAGTTTAAGCAAAAATTGTTTACAGGTCATATGCTTCTAGAAGCTTCCACCGATTTCAGTATCAATACTTATAAAGAAATATGAATAATTAGCATTTTAAATGATTATTGCTTGCAGTGAGAGAAAGAAATTTCCATTTTTGGGGCACAAATAAAATCATCTCTCAGAAACAGCTGAAGTTAGCAACTTGAAATTTTTAGGGAAGCGAGATTGCTCACTGGGACAGCACGGTGGCTTTGTGTTGCCTTGCACCTCCAGCGTCCGGGTTCGATTCCCACCTCTGGGTCTGTGTGTGTGTGTGGAGTTTGCATGTTCTCCCATTTCTTCTGGATACTCTGGTTTCCTCCCACAGTCCAAAAACATGCAGATTAAGCTGACTGGCGATCCCAAATTCCCTGTAATGTGTGAATGGATGTGTAAGAGGGTGTGTGTGTAGATGATGAGTAAGTGAGAGTGAGACTGGTCACTTCTATGTTGTATAAACTTCAGAAGTCGCTTTTTTGGCAAAAAAAAAAAACATTTCCTGTAATGTAACATAAATAATAATAATAATAATACTAGATAAATAATAATAATAATAATAATAATAATAATAATAATAATTAATTAATAAATAAATAAATAAATAAATAAATAATAATAATAAATAAAATAATAATAATAATAATAAATTAAATAATAATAATAATAATAATAAATAAATAAATAAATAATAATAAATTAAATACTACTACTACTAATAAATTAATTAGTTAATTAATAATAATAACAATAAATTAAATAATAATAATAATAATAATAATAATAATAATAAATACATTAATCAATTAATTAATTATTATTATTAATAAAAAAAAAAATAATACATATAATAATAATAATAATAATAATAATAAATACATAAATTAATTAATTATTATTATTATTATTATTATTAATAATAATAATAATAAATTTTCTAACAACAACAACAACAACAATAATAATAATATATATGTGTGCTTTGTCCGTACACACACACACACACACACACACACACACACTCGGTTAACCCTCACAGCGCACTACTTTGGCACACACGTGGTTTCGGATTACAAAATAAAAAACACGCTCTCCTCCTCCTCCTCCCTCCTCCTCCTCCTCGTGCACCGGGGGCCGCGGCTCCGGCATAACGCATGCGCTTTATGTTCACCGTCCGAGCGCGCGGGCCGGGAAACACGGCACGGCTCCTGTATTCATGTTCCGGGGCGCGTGCGGATAGAGCGCACAGGCGGGACAGAGCGCGCGCTTGGTTTGGCTCGGAGCGGAGCGGAGCGGGTGTGTGTGAGTGTGTGTGTGTGTGTGAGTGTGTGGAGCGGTGTTAGGGTCGATGTGATAGAGAGAGAGAGGGAGAGAGAGAGAGAGAGAGAGAGAGGTGGGATGGGAACCTGCGGACCAGATTTCTTTACACACACACACACACACACAGGTCCACATCCAGACGGCCGCGCGCGGGGCTGATGCGCTCGAGGTGAAGCCGCGTCGGGTTTTATTATAATAAGTTCAGTAGTGTTTTATTATTATTATTATAATGATTATTTGTCTGTAGTATTAGAGCCTGTCCTCTCCTGTCCATGTGGATTATCATGTGTGTGCGGATCTCCTGTAAGTATTCCTCCTCCTCCTCCTCCTCCTCTTCCTCCTCTAAACACTGCAGAGACTTTATTTATAAGCAGTTTAACACTTCAACTAATCCTGCTGTTTGTTTTTATTTTGTGTTGAACTGAGCATCACACACACACACACACACACACACACACACACACACACACACACACAGTCCACTCTCAGGACTGTACACACCAAGCTGAACTTTTTTCCCTCCTCTTATAGTGGTGACATCAACAAGACCATCAATGTTCTGTAGCTGAAAAGTTTATTATTATTAATTTTTTTTTATTCTAATATAATAATATTTGATCTCACACACAAGATGTGATGCGCGGCTGCCACGAGCAGGGTTTCCTGATTAGGGGAGTTTTATTTCTGAGTGTGTATGTTGAGAGCTGTAGTGAACCTTTTACCTGGTGTGTGTGTGTGTGTGTGTGTGTGAATTTATTTATTTATTTATTTATTTATTTTTTAATATTACGATTCTTTTAAAAATGTCTTGGTGATGGTGCTATGAGAGAAGGAACAAGTTCAGCAGTGTAGATTTCAGTCTCAGGACACACACACACACACACACTTACACTCTCGGAACTAAAGGTACCAGGCTGACCTTGGGTTAGAAACTACCAGGAAACTTCATTTCCTCCTCTCATGGTCCCATCAGTGAGACATGTTTTGTAGCTGGAAACGTTTAAAAGCATTGAAATATAAAAATATTTCTCACACACACACACACACACACACAGTGGTGTTTCTTGTGTAGAGTTTTATTACTTTTATTCCTGAGAGCTGTGTGTAAATGTGTCTGCTCACAAGAGTGTGCGTTAGATCCCCCCCCCTCCTTGTGTGTGTGTGTGTGAGTGTGTGTGTGTGAGTGCGCGCACTGCTGGAGTTGATCCTGTGCGCTCTGTCTCTCTCCATCAGGACTGCGCGTAACGGAGCCGCGTTTCAGTAGGAGCGCTGGACACCTTCAACGCAGGACACACACACACACACACACACACACACTTTTTAGACATATAGAGAGAAAAGTTTAAAGCACACGGACGAGGACCGCTCGAGATAAAGATGAACCCGGTGGTGTTTAACAAGCTGGGCGGCCCGGTGCTGTTCGAGGAGAAGGCGAGCGAGGTGGAGAGGAGCAGCAGGAACTACCTGGAGGTGATCGATGAGCAGCACGCGGATCTCCTCTCCAGGAGCCACCAGATCACGGACAGCTCTGTGATGCGACACAGGAGACCAGGGTAAGTGCCCTAAAAGCGAGCAGGGTTCAAACCTCATCTGATATTCTTAGATATTTGGGTTAATTAGAAAAAAATTATTAATTAATACATTTTACAAAAACTTCCCAACAGTGTGTGAGTGATGATACTTAGTAACCTAGTAACCAGGGTAAGGATGTAACTTCTAAGCACTTTATTTTTATTTTTATTTTTATTTTTTTAAGTCGCTCTAAATGTAAATGTGAAATGGTCTTATACGATCTGCAGTAGCACTCAGAGAGAGAGAGTGTGTGTGTGTGTGCTGGGGAAATAAATTAACTAGTCAAGACTTGTGCGACTTGGCACTTTTTTCCATCCTGGTCAAGCTGGCATGAAAGAATGCGTTCGAAAAATGGATAAGAAGGTCAGAGTTTGGTGGTTAATAGACACGATGGAACTCGAACCCGTTTGTTCATTAGATCAGGTCAAATCCCAGAGGTTCATTTATTCCTTTATTTATGAATTTATTAGGCGTACTGTATATTGATTGATGACACAGGTCAGTGTGAGACTTAAAAATCCTTATAAAGGTCACGGCTTGGAGAGTCTGAATACAAACAGAGATAAAAGTAAGATAAAAGTAAGAAAATTTTATTTTTCAGTTTTGACCTTAAGTGACAGATTTGCATGTGCTTGAAAATTATACATCGTCTTATCAGTGTGTAAATATATATATACTGTACATCTGCACAGCGCTCACTGGAAATGCCTAATTCACCAAAAACAAGCAAAACAAGCAAAAAAATCACAATGTCTCTCTCTCTCTCTCTCTCTCTCTCTAATTATCTAACAACAGGGTCATGCACGAGTTAAACCAACTTGGCATCATATATAAGCTTGGTACCACACAGTGAGTCTGTTTCTAATAAATAAACATTTCCTTGAACGTAACGTGTGGTCCGGTCGATCAAGGCTCCTTTTGTAGTGAGAGAGTGAAAACTTTCTCTCTCTCTCTCTCTCTCTCTCTCTCTCTTTAATATATAAAATCCTCCGTCTTCATTGGTGTTTACCCGTGTCTTTAACATATTTACTCTGAATATGAGTGTGTGTGTGTGTGTGTGTAGGGCTGTGTGTGTCTTTATTTGTACTGTGACAAGTGCTCTCTGTTATACAGGAGCGGATATCCATCAGAGCAGAGCAGCGTGTTATTGCATGTCACACACTTCAACACGCCGTCCAGTAGTGTGTGAATTCTGACACGTCCGGCGGGGAGTATCAGAGTTAATGAAGAAAATTTAATACAAACATTAGCTCCGTGTGTGTGTGTGTGTGTGTAATTTTTCCTTAAGTCAGAACTGAGAACAGAGAGAGGGCGAGCGTTTCTTTTTTAACTTGTTCATACATATCTGAGTTACAAGCAAAATATTATTTTGCCGAACATGATCTTGGAGGGTTTGGGGCACAGGAAATGTGTTACATGTGCACTGGAGGTTCGTGCTGGAAGATAAGCAGACGGACAGCGCAGTGCCATAGTGACATCTACAGGTTCGAACCATCACCTGGTACGAGAAAGTCACTGCGTCTGCACTCGGAGCTCTGCAGCTCTGACTGGAACACCAGAGGACACGAGACGAGTTTGAAACTAAAACAGAAATGACTTAGAAATCATTAAATGCTTTAAATGCATTTAATACAGAAACTCAAACTGGGTGTGTTTTTATTCCTGATAAAAAGTTTTTAAACCCCTGATCCTCACAGCTGTTTTATTTCATTTTAACAGTGCGAAAAAAAAAACATTAGAGTATGAATGCAATGAATTAGTCTTATAGTATAATATATATATAATCTGTATAATTTCATATGCAGTTTTGACTCGCGGGTTTGCAGAATAAATCAAAAGCATTTCATTGTTAGAGTTATTATTATTATTTTATAATGAAGTTTTAAGCGTCCTCATTTAACTCTTCCACACAGACAGATTTCTGTCTCTGTATCTAAATTGCATTTCAAATACGTTTGCATGTTCAGAACCCAAAGCGGGTCTCGGAGCGGGCTTCGTGATGGACAGCCAAGGAGTCGGCTTTTTGACATTACTTTTGTTTATTTATTTATATATATATATATATATACATTTTGCTCCATGGATGGAACCAGTATCAAAAATAGTACAATGATTTTTGACTTCTTTTTTTAGAGAGATGTGTCTCATTTACTGTATCTACACTGTCTGGATGTGAAAAGTATTAAACACAACACACCTGTGGAACTCACCTGCACTGGGGGAGTGTGTGTGTGTGTGTGTGTGTGTGTGTGTGTGTGTGTGCACTGCTCTGGTGTTACACATTCAGTTCAGTATGAATGTATTAAAAGAAAACACTGTAGCGTCTCCAGATGTCTCGTTAGGACAGATGTGCAGAGCGTCCGCGCGTCAACATCCGAGCCCGACACTGAGGAGCGTTAAATTAAAAGATCACAGGAACGATATGAGACGATACGAAAGTGTCAAAGTTTCGGATTTCATATTTTTTTAAGCAGATTTGAAGAGCGAATATATTAAATTAAATCAGCGCTTATTATTATTTTTTAGACAGGAGCTGTGGAAGAGCCCGCGGTCCAAGAATCCTGAATATTATTACAAAACAGATTGATTTATTTTTGTATCGTTACACTACCTACTTTTTTTTAGGTTTAACAATACATCTGGAAAATAAATGTAGAAATGAAGAAATTGTTTCTCAAAATTCTGATTAATGGTACACACTTTGTACACACTTTGTACACACTTTGTTCCATTAATCAGAATTTTGAGAAACAATTTCTTAATTTCTACATTTATTTCCCAGATGTTTATGGTATAGTGACGCTGTGTTACATTTTGTTTACGATATTAAATTTCTGTCCGTAGCAGTTTAAGTGTTTTTTTTTTCTTCTCATCATTCAGAATTAAAAAGTGCATCTTGTTCTTTTTATAAGGATTTTCTTCTTTATGAGAAATGAATCAAATTCAAATCATGATGCCACGTGACCGGAGAGTTTTGTTACTCCAGTACGATTTATGAAACTTATTGTAGTTGTTATTATAATTTATATTATATTTAATAATAATGCACTAGACATACAGTATATACACTTATATAACTGCATGGACTTAATCTAAAGCTCAGTATATCGTATAACAACAACAAGAACTTGAATTAAGCCACACGTTTAATCAAATGAGACGAGACGTTGCGTGAGTCAGTCAGGTAAATTAATTAAATTAATACACATTATTAACTAATTAATTAATTTATTTATTAATTATTATTTAGTGTTTTTTTTTTTTGATTAACAGAGGTGCAAATAGAAAACACCCTTACACCAAATGACCTGAAATAATTACTTAAATATCTCATGTTTGAATTTTTATGAGGATGTTTTCAGGTTTTTGTCTCTTTCTGCTGCTTGTGCTGGTCTGTACGGTGTAATAAACACTGCCAAGTTTTTTATAGAGGATATTCTGGAATGTTCTCACCTCTCAGGTCTCGTCAGGGCGGAGGAAAGGTCCGTCATAAGCGGCAGGCTCTCCAGGACATGGCTCGACCGCTCAAACAGTGGCTGTACAAACACCGCGACAATCCTTATCCCACCAAGACCGAGAAGATCCTCCTCGCGCTCGGCTCGCAGATGACCCTGGTGCAGGTGAGTGACTGACCATGTGACACACACACACACACACACACACATATCGATGTGCTTGTTGCAACGCACGTGAATACTCAATAGTTTATTAAACAGTTATGTAAGGAGTCTCCAGTTTCAGCGCTTCTTCCTAACATTCAGAGGTAAAGCTGTGAGTTAACTTACAGCTTAACCAAAGAGGATGACGTTTAAGTGGAATAAAGCGCCGTGGGTGATGCTGTTCTAGGAAATTAATCAACTTCAGGTGGTAACCTTGATATCTACTGTACAGTGTTCTGAATATGAAACCCTATTTAGGGAATCATATACGATGGTTTATAAACATTTATAAAGGCTTTATGCTCAGAAATGTTACTGTAGGTGTATACGCTACATACTGTAACACACACTGTAAATTAAAATAATGCAAGAAAAAATACTGTGTTTATTTAAAGACCAGTTAATGATGCGCTATAATAAACATAAGATTTATGGAATAAGATATGACAGCTGATATCTATAACAAACTATGAGCACATTCATACTGTGTTATAATGCATTCATAAGCTAGTATACAAATTGCTATAATTACTTATAGAAGTGCGATATTCCTATATATATATATTAGGGCCGGGACTCGATTAAAAAAAATAATCTAATTAATTAGAGGCTTTGTAATTAATTAATCG
>JAQMYI010000006.1:25226823-25242859 GCA_030014275.1 Clariallabes melas | reverse complement strand
CTTAATCACAGGTCGGACAAATTTTGGAAACTCTGGAAACCTCTCCACTGTTTTTTGCAAAAACTCTGAATGTTTATCTTAATAGAGGTTTTTACTTTCCCATTATGTTTTGCTTAACTTCAGCAGGCAGAGATTTATATTTTCATGTACACTGCGTATTGTTATATTTCTTCAGCGCTGTGGGTGGGTGGGTGGGTTTGTGTGTTTGGTTGTCTGTCTGTTTGGTTGTGTCTGTATTATCTGAAAATCTTTAATAAAAAAAAAAAAACATTTAAAGATCTCTCTCTCTCAGGTCAGTGAGTGGGAAAGCAGATCCACCTATTCCAGGTCAACTGTATGTTCATCCGGACTCTCCCGCACCTGGAGCTCACTGGACCAAGCAACTTGTCTCCTTCCAAAAACTCAAACTGACCAACAACCACCTTGACACCTTCGGCCATGTGAGTTCTGAGCAACGACTGACCTTCTGTCACTGTTACACATTCAACACCTGACTGAATATCAGATGATGTAGGTAGATGGTTGAAGTCAGTGGTGGCTCAGTTGGGTAGGGCTCTGAGGTCGGATGTTCAGGCGATGCCATGCATGCTGATGTCCTCTAGAGCGTGCTGCCTGCTCCAGGGCTGACCCTGACCCCTACAAGCTGTGATATGAGACAAATAAAGGCTTGTCTTGTAAACAGATCTGTTAAGAGATAGAAGTTTTAATCAATGGATGGATACATGGATGAATGGATGAGAATATTATTGGCCAAAAAGACAGATAAATGGGTAGATGAATGATTTAGGTGATAGATGGATAGATGCTATCTCATGGACTTGGACTAATGGATGGGTTCATGATATAGCCAATGGATGGTTGAATAGTTGGATGGAAGAATGAGTAAACGCTGTTAATATGTGTGTTACAGATCATACTAAACTCCATGCATAAATACCAGCCGCGGCTACACATAGTGAAGGCTGATGAGAAGAACGGGTTTGGTTCCACCAGCACTGTGTTCTGTACACACTCGTTCCCTGAGACCATCTTCATCGCCGTCACGTCCTACCAGAACCACGCAGTGAGAAAACGCACACATACACACAAAGACATGGATAAGGACAATGGACAGGGGATTCATATTTTCCATCTTCCTGTCCTTTAGATCACTCAGCTGAAGATCGAGAACAATCCGTTTGCGAAAGGTTTCCGCGGTAATGAAGACATGGATATGCTTCGAATATCTTGCGCACAGAGGTGTGACGAACATTTAACACACACATACACACACAGTACGAACGGTTGACACCATATGTCCTGCTTTTTGTCTTTTGTCTCTTTCACGTCTCTGATACACTCCTTATGTCCTTCATTCTATAGTAGGGAATACCCGCTGGTACCAAGAACAACAGTTCGCCCGAGAGCCGATTCAGCCACGCCCTACACAGTTAACCCCGCCCTCATGTCCGACTTCACCGGCCCACATCCTCCAGGTAAAAAAAACTTCACACATCACTGCAGAAACTTTTTTTGTAGATGCTTCAACCATGTTCTCTTGTCCTTGTAGGAAAACACACCCCTACACCAGAAGACCACCAAAATTTCGCCAAAACTGTCTCTTCCTCTCACCTCCTGACCTATCAGATGGAGGCTGGGTTGAGTAACGGAGCCCCCTACAGGGCGGAGTCAGCGCAGTGCCAGCCGTGTATGTACGCCGGTGTCATGTGGGAATCTTACCCCGGGTGCCCAACATATTCATCATTTACGTCCTCTCGGGAAGCAGGCGGGGCTCCGTACTCCACCCCAGAACTTAACCAGGACATCTACCCACAATACACCTGTGAACCAGGCATGCAGCCACATTGTGCGATGCCTGATTACACTCTGTACACGGAGTGGGGCGGTAACTGAGTGTGGTTTATGACACGGAGAGATGACGTATTGTACGCTAACAACTTGGAGAGATTTAAGGGTAACTGATTGGTACAGAAGCCACACCTCCTTTCTCATAACTGACAGAAGTCAGAAGTCATGACCACATTTCCATTACTGACAAATGCATAGGCCACACCTACTTTTCAGGAGTTAAAGGACACAGAACCCATGCCACCTTTTACCCCTATCTCCTACTTATTCATAAAAGCCCATAGGATACACATAGGATTAGTAAGACTGACAGCTCCAGAGGCCACACCTACTCTACTGAGACTGACAGCTCCAGAGACCACCTTATAAGACTGACAGTTACAGAGGCTCCGCCCACCTCACCGAGACTGAATGTGACAGAGGCCACGCCTACTTGATTGAGACTCAATGTGCGAGAGGCCTTCAGAGACTTCACTTCAGGTACTGCACTGAACCTGAATGTGAGAGGCCACGCCTACTTCACTAAAACTGACAGATATAGAGGCCACGCCTACTTCATTGCAACTAACCATGGCAGAGGCCACACCTACAGTATGTCCCTGAAACTAACTGTAAGAGAGACCACGCCTAGTTCCCATTCACTGGAACTGACTGGGAGAGACGTCCCACCTAGTTCACCGAGACGGACAGCCACAGAGGCTACGCCTACTTTATAGAGACCGACACCCACAAAGGCCACGCCTACTTCATTGAAACTAACTGTGACAGAGGCCACACCCAGTTCATTAAACTGAATTGTGAGAGAGGCCACACCCACTTCACTGAGACCGACACCCACAGAGGCCACACCTACTTTATTAAAACTAACTGTGACTGAGGCCACACCCACTTCACTCAAACTAAATGTGAAAGGCCACATCCATTTCACCCACAGAGGCCACGCCTACTTCGTTGAGACTGACACCTTTATATGAACATGAATCAATATGAATCTAAATAGCCAAAGGTTTATACATGAAACTAGAAAATGGTTAACAAGAGGAATTCTGGGTAATACGCACAATGGTGCCTGTTAGAGAGAGAGAGAGAGAGAGAGAGAGAGAGAGAGATATCTGCAGAATAAAGAACAAAAAAGAAAAAAAGATTCAGGAAATGCATTACTGATAAATAAGAAGTGATTCCCTGAGTCTCCGAATCATCAACAGATGCCTTTAACAGCAATGAATCTCTGAATCAGGTCTAAATGATTCCATGTTCTGAAACGAATCAGTAATAATAATAATAATAATAATAATAATGAGAGAGAACTGATCCGCTAGACAAATCATACAAACCTATGTACTTATGTATGACAATAAATGATAGAATCAAGGTTTTTTTTTATTTGTTTGCGCGAGGAAAATATCTTAGACAATAATATACTGCAATAGGATGGATTCTGTATCGGTCTCTTTATTGTGTCATTTTGAGGTCACTTTAAATAATTAGGATATCTATTTACTATTAACTATTGTACTTTGTTTTAAACTGTTTAATTTAATGCATTATTTTTCCTTTACACACTCGACGTGTCCTGTGGTGTTTGTGTGGCTAAATAAAGGTGAGAAGTTACGTTTGATTCCTGTTTCATTTTTGACAGTAAAACAGTTATCACCGTTAAAACGCTTTAAAGTTAAAACAATGTAGTTATCAATTTTAATAATACAGAACAATTAATCAGAGAATATTTAAAAGAAAAACAAGAATTTCTTAGAAATTTTACTTGAAATGAGAAAGAGCACTCCTGAAGCTAAGCAGCGTGAGGTCTCGCTAACGTAGCAGGAAAAAGCAATGGAAAGTTCAGCGCTGTTCAAATGTCGATGCTTAAATCAGCGCACTAATCGGAGCACTGTTATTTTAATTTAATTTCATTCTAGTGTGACGTTTCTCGTTCGTTTTTCCCCGCTCGGCTTACTGGAATGGTGCGCGGTGTCGTTTCACGCTACTGTAAATCTCCTCTCTGACTTGAAAGCACTACTAAATCTGTCCAAACCTGACCCCGGGGCGGACTTCCCCATCGAGCCTAACCCTTAATTACGGCCTGAGTGGCCTCTCTCTCGGCTAATAGCGCAATTTGGCTCGAACTGAACGTCTTTGCTATTACAGCGGCGGTCTGAAGGCTAACACACTCATCGCTAAACACGGCTCAGATTAGCCTGTAATCTCATTAGCCCACGCATCTCAGAGAGCCCCATTTAACCCATTTAACCCAAACGAGAGTTTATGGCTGTGACACAGACAGACGAGCGAGATGTAAATCGGCCGGACTGACTGGATGCCATCACGACTTCTCTGAAACCGAGCTCGATTATAACAAGCGCCGCGATCGCTTCTGTCTGTTCGGAGAAACGTCGTGAGATCAGACAGTTGAAGCGGTCAGAGATCTAGCGTTCTTTTGTACTCATACTGTGCTGGGGAAGCCTGTACAGCATGTCCTCATGCTAACAGGGTAACACGCAGAACATTTCAGTACACGGGACACGCAGTGAGGCTAACAGTTTAGCTTACTAGCAGACAGCTAAGTCTGGAAGGGACGCCGTAAAGACACGTCACTAGCGTCGGTGTCTCCTTCAGACGTGTCGCTAAACTACTGAAGATTCCAAGCAAACGAATTAGCTGGTAATTAAATCCACGCAGACACACATCACCAAGAGGAGCATCATTACTCTACCCTCTACACACACACACACACACACACACACTTGTTTAACTCTCTCTAATGGACTCTCTGCGTGTTTGTGAGATTGATGTGATCTCATCTAATCGGCAGCATTCCTGTAACGACACCGCGCCCTGAGCTCAACACAATCCAGTACGTTTCAGTCTATTTCTCTAAGTCACATGACCTCTCTCTCTCTTTCACACACTCTCTGCCTCCTGGACAGATATCCTGCTTATTATTATTAACCCTACTACATCGGTACAAGAGTTTAATCCAATCCAGAGGCGAGTTCTCCAGGTGAAATGTTGTTTTGTGGAACACATTGTCCTATAGGAAATAATGTAAATGCAGATAATCTGTTCCATATTACCAATATTACCAATTTCCAACATTATAATCATATTTTTGCATATTAAAAGAATCACAACATTTAGAAAAGACATGCAAATTGAGTAAAATATGAAATAAATAGACATTAAACCTCATTTAACCTTAATTTATGATTCCTCTCGGCACCGGCTGCTTTAAAAACCAAACTGAAAGCGGCTCCCTTTTCTTCTTGCTACCGTCCTTGATAACATTCTTGAGAACCATAGTGCTACGTCTTCACTAAATCTTACACAAAATGACAAAAACAACGGAAAAAATATGTACACTTGCTTCTCTTGGCTTTGCACTGACGCAAACAAATTTTGAACGACTACCGGACGTACGCGTGACTTAGCCGTCATTCGGTTCGGCTTGGTTCAGTTGCTTAGATGCCGGAAATGCTTCATATGCCGAGGAAAAAAGGCAAAACATCTAAAGGCAGGGCATTAATATGCCAAGGTAGCACTGTGCTTTCATTTTTGGGCAGTTCCATTTTCTACCACCTACTGGACTGCGGTATGGAGCAGTAATTAAAGTACATCATCCTTTGAGTTTCAAAGCTACAGTATGTACAAATATTAAGGACTTCACAGTTCCACAGTGAATCTGTACAAATGGAGCAGACTTAGAACAGCACTGAACCTCCTCAGTGTCCGACCTTCCCGAAATTAGTCCAAGAGCACTGCGGCGACTCACACAGGAAGTCACAGGAAGTTATGACTCCGCTATTAGAAAGAAGGTGGTTAGGAAAGGCATCCACATGATAGAGGCGGAGGGGAAAACCAGTACTAACCCCAAAGAACTTTATATGGCTTATAGGAGTTTTGCCACAACGCACCGTTGTGACCCTTAAAACTTTTGGGAGAATGTTCTACGGACTGTGGAGTGAAAGGTGGAAGTGGAGAAGGACATCAGGCAGCTGATCATGCGGGGAATCGCCAGAGTAATGTTGTGAGGATGATTTGCTGCTTCAGGGCCAGAGTGAAGAACAACATGAAATCCACTTTCAGCCACAGAAAGACGGAATCCTGGAGTAGAATTCGAGGTCCATCACAACCAGGTTATGCAGCAAGGCACTGATCACGAGGATTTGGAGCGATCTAGTCAAAGAACCCTCGGAGCTCACCTCCAGCGTGGCAGCACTAAAGCAATTAAAGAAGAAGAGTGGGCTAAAAGTCCACCAGAGACGGGTCAGAACCAGATCTCCAGTTATATCCAGTAGCATTTGGTTCGGTTTTAGGTTGCTGCTAAAGGTGGCAGGGCTTTAAGGTGGTAAGATGGTAATTTCAGGAATGGAAACGGGAATCTGGGAGCTGTAAAGCTGCAATTCTAGCTAGGGGAAATGGAATAAAACTAAAAGGCGAAGGCGGCCCTGGTGGGACCGTCACAGAAAACAAGGAGCCGGAGAGTTCCAGGGCACACGCCAGGCACTTTCTCTTAAACGATGCCTGAATGGGATGTTAAATAGCTGGAATCCTGCTCTGTGTTTATCTTTCACGCGCGGTCGAGTTCAGGACGTCCTGTGTGCCCGGCCTCGCCGTGTAACTCCGCGAGGAGAGTGTGAGAGTGTGAATTAGTGCATCGGTCACGGGGAAAACGTTTTCTACATATACGCCGGCGGCTCCTGGTGGAGATTCAGTGTTTACTCTCGGCTTTTACAAGCCACCAGAACACGTTACGCGTAAACGTGTTTGAATTTCCATGAATGTGCACATTAATAAGGTGGATGTCATTATAAATCCCATCATGCTTGAGGAAGAATGAAATGCTTCAGATGGAAGACAGATGTGTAAGAGCACTCCGTGTGATTTTCTCAAAAGGAAATTTAGTAGCTGAAACCGTCCCCTCGTGTAAAAACGGCGTCTTGGGGAGTCTAAGATTTAAGCGCTGCCATTCGCCACCTGTTATGTGTAAATGAATCATAATGCCTGCGTCCATCCATCATTATTTAGTGGCCTGAAATATTGATGGGATGTCCGTCTGAGCCAACAGCAGTGAGCGATTTTCCCCGTTAAAAAAAGCGTACTATTTATAGCGCGCTGTTAGCTCTTAACGAGCTCGATTCGTTTGAAATGAAACGAGATGGCCAGGATCGGTGCAATTACTCTTATTGTCTTGCAATTTTTGCCTCATTTGAAATTCGTCCATCGTTTTTCCGATTATTAGGAATTCCCTTTCTTGCCTGAAAAGTGAAATAGAGAAATAAATGCCGGCTTTATGAGCTGCGATGAGAATTGGGAGAAAAGAAAACAGAAAAGGGAGCCGTACCCGTAATATCCTGCAGTGTTATATCATTCTAGTTTCCAGCAGGGCTCTCTCATTTCTTCGTGCTCTAAGTTGTTGTTTTTTTTTAACCAAGAATGTCACGTGTTTTCGAACATGAAAAGAGGTTCTCTCTTTTTTTACATTTTTTTTTCTTCCAAGGTCAGTCGACATTAAGCAGAGACTGGAGGCAGAAATATGTTAAATAAAAACAGTAATGTCTGACAAGGCCTCTGAGACTCATACGTGCCAGTCACTTATTGAATACCAGAGTCTAATTTCACTCTGACATAAAAGAGAAAACACTTTAAAAGTCTCTTCTGGTAGATCGCAGCTCTCCGGTGAGGGCCAGCAGACGGAGCAGCCAAGCACGAGAGCTCGGTCCAGAGCAGGTGAGCTCGTCCGAGTCTCAGAGCCACACGCCGACCGTCTTACAGGTCGAATGTAAAGGATGAGGTGCGGCCATCGTTACTGTAGACGTCGTTTCCACAACAGGAACCTCCTCAGAAATCCAGGAACTTTAGGTGTTTATCCAATGCAAAATCAAATGTATATACATTTATTTTATATCCAACGTCAGGAACTTTTACTGCAATGCTCAGTCAGAAGGTTTATCAGGAACCTCGGGAACTTAGGAACCTTGGGTTATTTCCACTGTTTTTGTGCACGCGTTCACTGCAAGAACTTGTTCACCTTTGTCAAAATCCATAAACATCGCCGGTGCTGAGACATTTTTTTCGGGAATCTGGAAGCTTTTTAAGGAAATCAGGAACTTTTTTATAAACCTCATTGGTGTCATAATTGTAAAAAAAAAACAAGCAAAAAAAAAATCACGAACTGAAACCTTTTCAGGAACGTGGCTATTTTTTCCTGCAAAATTCTGAACTTTTTTTAAGGAACCAGGAATAATTCAGGAGCCTCGGTCACATTTCCTTTATTGAAACCCATACAACAATCTCCAGAACTCAGGGACCTTAGGTATGTTTTCACTGCTGCGATCTTTCACGTGATCAGGGATTCAGGGAAACCAGGGTGCATTTTTACTGCAGGAACCTTTACAGTAATCCAGGAAGTTTGTCTAAGAAAACTGGTATCCAAAGGTTTCCACTGACCGATGATCTTTCCCAACAGTTTGAAAACATAACACACTGTACCGCTTTATATACAGTAGTGACATTCCTAGTACATGACGGGAAATTCCTACGGTTCTGAAGGGGACCAGAAGCTGAAGTTTGAACTGCACTGCGGGGAAAACCTTACAAATCCGTATGGGGAAAGTAGTTCTTCAACATATTTTGGCCCTATGAGTTTACAATATGTTTAAGCTGCGCCTCTAGGTCCTGGGTTCGATTCCCGCGTCAGGTCTGTGTGCCTGGAGTTTGCATGTTCTCTTCGTGCTTGGTGGGTTTCCTCTGGGTTCTGTGGTTTCCTCCCACAGTCCAAAGACATGCAGATTAGGCAAAGAATTCCCAAATTGCCCGTTGACCGGAGGTCCTACCACGGCTGTACAAATGGGAATAAATATCATTGGCCTCCATGGTCTCTAGTTCCTACAGAGGTTCCTAGATGGATGGATGGATGTATGTAAGTTAACAATGGTGATTTCCAAAACAAACCAAAAACCATGGACCTCCAGGGGCCCTGACCTCTGTTTTGACCCATTGGGTAAGCTGATCAAGGCACCAAGACAATCTAAATAAGCTGCAATTAACCATGAACAACCTTTTCCCACCTCCACAAGGTAGATGTAATTTGGCCTGACTTCTCCTGCTGGAATTGTGAGTAAAAGCTAAATCATACCCTGAAGCTCTTCTATAATTACCCTTGTTGTTTTTGCGTTTAACACGAGCACCACATGGGAAATGATGTAACCTCCTCACAACCTCCTACTGTCTTGGGTACCATTACGTGATGAGAACCAGACACAGGTACTCGCCCAGGGTACACCGAGTTCTGGATTTAGTTTTGCTCGTGCTAGCACCGTGCCGTACTGTCGTGTCCTCTGGATTAAAACAAAAAAATTACAAAACAAAACAAAAAAAAAAGCGCCTAAGAGATGATGATGAGATGCACTCGCACTGGATTACCACAGACACAAAGAGTTTCCATTTGGCCAAGGAGAAGATTACTAATTAGAAGACTGTGATTATAAAGTTGTTTACTTCTAATCACTTCAAGGTTTCTCCACGGCTCAGCTGCACCGAGCTCGAGTGGAGCTGGCAGCGGGTCAGGTCCGCGATGTGCCAGAGATCGAGCGTTACCTGCGTACAGTCTGAAACGGTTTTAAGCGATAACACATCGAGGGAAATGCTTTCAATATGACTCTCTGCCCTTCTCTGTCTTTTTCTCATGTTCTCAGACGTGAGCGTGTACAGATATCTGGCTGAGTCATGAGCTGCCCTCCTCCGGTAGCATTAGGCTGCTGTTTGAAGTCCGCACGTACTGATGGCTGCGATACGGCCGTATTACTGCACCAATGCCATCAACATGTCTGCAGTGTTGACCTCGCGTGCTCCAGATTCTCACTGGAGATGGCTACAGAGGGCCTTAGTGAGCGCGCACTTACACACACACACATATTCGTGTGATAGTCAGCGTTATCTGTGTTATCTTGGAACGGAAATCCATTTGACATGTTTCCCTTCATCCTGTTTACTCCGAGTGCATGTGTAAAGCTTAACAGATGGTAAAAATAGCACAGATTTTAAATCCTTATCAATCTTATCTAACTTTCCAATGTTGGAGGCAAAAATAGTTCTGTTTATTTACTTACATTTACATTTATGCCCCTATATTTGGCAGTTACAGTACACTTATAAAGAGAGATCGATATCGTATGTACAGTATCTGAGGGTTAAGGGTCCTGATCAAGGGCACAACAGAAGCAGTTTAGGGGTAATGTGGTGTTAACCCTCGAGCTCCTGATCAGTTGTCCATTGTCATGGATTGTTCATGGATCAGAAGGTTTTAAACCTCATAACCACCCTTGAGCGAGGCCCTTAACCCTCAACCGTTCAGATGCATGATGAGATAAAAGCAGAAGTTCAAAGTTACAAAAGTTCAAAGCACTTTTGGAAGTCGCTCTGTGGATGTCTTAATAATAAATGTACAGTATGAAGCTACTCTTGCTGAGGTCATGTGACAAAATAAAAAAGATTTGCATTTTTTTAAATACTTATGAATGAATTCGATTTTGCCTTCAAAGCAACACTTCTGATTTAGGAATTCCTTAAATCACCCAAAAAAAACGAGGTGTTTTCAGATCAAAGTCATATTTGCCCGAGTTCAGGAAGTTGCCCTTAGACGTACAATACAAGTGAGTTTATGTTGTCATTTCCTGCCTGTTAGAAATGCACGCGGTCCTGGCATGGTGTTTGTGGCGCTGATTAGTCTGTTTACCGCCGCTGATAAACACGAAGATGAGAGGATGTTTAAATAGCTCAAATCATCGTATTATTCTCTGATCTTTCCACATTAACTTCTACTCAGCGTGTGACCGCACTGGCACAGCCTGCGATCTGCGTGTTTCTTAAACGGATGTCATTGCGTGTCATCTGGAGGAATCCTGACATGCTGAAGCTATGAGTAGCTGATCGTGTCTGCTTTTAATAACGGTTCGAGAGGTGAGGTGGTGGAGCGGGCGGCGGCGCCACCTCGGGGTTTAAATGTGGATCCTGAGTCGAGGTTGAGGTGTGGAGACATGCATGGATATTCCCTGGGTTGGTCTCCTCACAGGAAACCAAGCTGAATTGCGTTTAGGTGCGAATGAGCGTGGTCGAGCGTGGTCGAGTGGTACAATCAACTGGGAACTGGGTACAGGGTGTACTCCTGCCTGTACGGCCAAAACATGGCATCGGTCCTAAAAAGTGTCTCACCTGGGTGAAAAATTAAATTTTCAGATATGATCATATTACACCATTTTTCATAATACTAAATCTCTCGATCCATGCTTCACTTTTTTTTTCATAAATATGCATACGCATTTATTTTTTTAAATCACATTTAAAGAAACACATTAGCCAAATACAATTTCATGCCCTTTTATGTAGTGTCTGTAACTTTCAGATGAAACTTGGCCAATTTAGATTTCACATGAAAAGACATAAACCTAAAAAGTGTATTAGTCTAAAATGCTAAATTGTTAAGATTTTGCAACATGAATTTGACCTGGTTACGGACACTACAGATTCTTTTGGGGGGGGTACTTAATTTTGCACAGAATGCTTCAATCCAAGCAACATCTTTTACAGGTCAGATGCTTCTATAAGCTTACACCAATTTTAGTATCAACACTCATAAAGAAATATGAATAATTTGCATTTTAAATGATTATTGTTTGAAGCGAGACAGTATAACACTGAATAATGTCCATTTTGGGGGCAACATATAAGATCATCTCCCCAAAACTGCTGAAATTAGTAACTTGAAATTTTCAGTGAAGCGAGATCGATCACTTCCATGTTGCATAAACTTCAAAAGTAGCTTCTTTGGCTCACTCACATTTTCTGTATTATATTTATAACATAAAAAAATAAAATACTGTGTTTTGGTCGTTATGGAAATCATGAATTAGATCATGGTTTATAACAGCTAGCTTTGATATTTCACATGCACTTGATCCAGAATCCATCATCGTTCCTTCCTCCTCGTGCATTCATCTGCCTTTTTAAAGAAATTCATTAGATTTGCCATACTTTAATTCTCTATTTAATCATTTAGGAATTGTTTGATGGTTACTTTGAATTGCGTCTTGTAGCAGAGACTCGTGTCTTTCCTCCTTGTGGGAAGAAATTTGGGTTCATGGTTTTTAAATAGAAATTGAAAGCTCCGTTTTCAAGCTCGAAGTTGTACTATACACAGCAGGACCACAGGTTTACAAACGTTAGATTTCTGATCCAACAGCCATCAGAATTCTGCTCATTTAGCAACCTGTTTCTTATAAACCATACGGACCAGACTATAAAATCTCTATTTAATGGAATTTTTTGAGATTTTTATAGATTTATTACTGACAATCGTGTGTTTACAACTAAAATAGACAAACACTACAAAAATTATGTATAAACAAGTGAAAATATCTTATTTAATATCTTATATTTTATCTAATTTATCCTTATTATATATAATTATTTACTGAAATCAATCTATCCATCCATCCATCTAGGAGCCTCTGTAGTCCAACTAGGGACCGTGGAGGCCAATAGTGATCACTGTGTTTATTTACATTTTAACAAACGTGGTAGGACCTCCGGTCAACATTCACACGATTTCACAATTTGGGACGCCACTTAGCCCAATCTGCATGTCTTTGGACTGTGGGAGGAAACCGGAGCACCCAGAGTAAACCAACCAAGCACGGGGAGAGAACATACAAACTCCACACACACAGAGCCGAAGCAGGAATCGAACTCGGACCCTGGAGGTTCGAGGTGACCGCGCTAACCGCTACGCCACCGTGCCACCAATATACTCCTATATAATTATTAAACCTCCTTTTAGACACCGTCTCCTGATGATTCCAAGCGTGAAAATGTATTATTCGATTGGAGGTTGTCTGTTTTGTTTTTTTTCCCCAGCATAAAAAAAAGCACAATAATCTGCCAACAGAATAAGAAGAGCTGTCGAGCCTGGGACGAATAAAAGCACCTGAAATGATTATCGTGCAGCTGAGTGCCGGTGCTCTTCAGTACGGCCTCTGGTTTTGTTCTAACCTGCCTGGAATGTCACTTTCGAAAAGCTGCATGAACCAGGGACTTGACTCAGACTCGCAAGTGCTTTCTAATTCACTCCAAACCTTTTCCTCATTAGCGAGCAACATGAGTCATTCAGCCAAGAGCTTTCAGAAACACACGTATCCGTAAAAACCTGCATAAGATGATTTAAACACTCCTGAATTGTTCAACATCAGGCAAATGAATATTAAAACACGCCCTGAAAGCTACAGTATATGTTATATAAGATCCACTTATTTGGCAAATGAGGGCTGTAATTCTTCCTTGAATAAATCTCCAAACAAAGCTCTGCTCCCGTAAGCGCTCCGTGTTCTTTATTTTAAAAAGCTACTGAGAGGCCGATAGATCGATATTCGCATCGGGGCAAATCTGCAATTTCCTTCGCTTTTTTTCTTTTCCTCTTTTTCTCACAATGCTGCCACTGTTTGCTTGCGCTTGGTGCCTGTCCAGGAAGCGCCACAGCCCAGAACATGTCACCGCCGTCGACACAGTGAGAGGCACGGGAGATGAATGTGTCGAGAGCGGGCCTCTGCAGGATTAAACCACACAGCTCAGTGCTATAGAAACCAGACAGCGTTCTGTTCTGGACCAGGAGTGAGAGATCGCCTTGGTTTTTTTTTTTTTTCTCTTTTTTTTTTTTCAGAGAAATATCTTAAGCAAATATCCCGCGCGCACGGTTCTGAGGTCATGTCTGTCGCTCGCGTCAGGCGCATCTTTGTGGCTTGGTGTCCGAACGCGAGCCAGATCGTCCGAAGGCTGAGGCCGCGACCCGCTCCCTCTGCGAGCCATCACTGATAAGCCCGGGTGTCATTAACGCCAATACGATGAGAGAGCGACTGAAAGAAACAAAGGAATGATGAGGGGAGGAGAGGGAAGGGAAGAAAGAACAAGAGACAGATTAGTTTGGAAAGGACTACAGACAGATTAAAGGGGAACAAAAGAGTTGAAGAGAGATGCAGAAGAAAAAAGACGTGGTGGGATGAGTGAGGAAGTGAGGCAGTCTGAAAAAAAAAATGGAAACAAGGCCATAGACAGACAGAAAAAAACAAGAGTTACTGAGAAAAATGTCCAGAAGTCGTCGGTTCTGGCGAAAATGAGAAAGACAGAATGAAAGGTGGGGTTTAACGGACGGGGAAGGAATGAGAAAACAAGGTGCGAGCTGGAGGGACGGTGGGACTGATCGTGGGTGGAGCAGGTTGGCACGCCGACTTGGCAGCGGCCGAGTGATGGGAAAAGCCAACATCTTAACTTCATTCACAGATGCTCCTTGGCATTATTAAAGAACACTGAGCGTTTTTTTTTTTTTCTTTTTTTTTTCAAAACACTCACATCAGACACAAAGAGTAAAAAAATGAGCGTCTGTCTGCTGAAGTTATCTTCCACCTTTTTCTCCTTCATATGAATAGTGAAGGATGTGAGCATGTCTTTTTTCAAAATGTAAAAATAGCAGGTGACATTGAGCACTTGGAATGTAGAGAGAAACCTGCTCGTAGTTGCAGAGAGGGAAGAACCTCGAGTCTGAAGCTTCCCTCGAGTCTGGAGCTTTCATGTAAACCAGGACTTTACATGGAAAAAAAATAAAAAATGAAGTGATGAGATGTGTGTGAGATTATGTACTAACATTATAGTTACACAAATGCATTAATTTGAAGTAATTAACAGTAAATTATTTGTTACATTTATCTGAATAGAAATGATTAATTTTATACATGTAAATTTTTTGTTAATTCTAATGCGCACCAATTAGTCACTAGTAATTAGTTACTTAGTAATTATGTTGTAACGTCATCGTAGCAACTGATGAGCAGCTGTTAATAAAATTATCCACTTTGTAGCTGCTATTAAGTAGTAACTTATTATAACAAATAAGTATAATAAATGGAAATAAAACTAATTAAAAGTTATATTCAAATGCTTAGGGCCAATTAGTGCTAAAGTGTCTCACCTACAGTAGGTTAAAAAAATTAATTTTCAGGTAGGATCATGTATCACCATTTTTAATAATACTATACTACTATAACAAATAATAATGCTTATCCTCTGATTTTTTTGTTGTTGTTGTTGTAAATATGCATATTTATATTTTCATCAGAAAAAGAGAGACACATTTGCTAAATACAAGTTCATGCCATTTTATGTAGTGTCCGTAACTTTTTAAAATTAAAATCTTTCAATGATCTTGACTGTAATCGAGGTGAAACTTGGCCGATTTAGATTTCACATAAAAAGAGACAAACCTGAGAAAGTGTATTATTCTAAAATGAAAAATTGTTAAGATATTGCAGCATGAATTTGACATGGTTACGGACACTACAGATACATTGTTTTGGGGGGGAAAATCTTTAATTTTGCATGGAATGCTTTAAGTAATCAACAGTTGTTTACAGGTCGTAAGGTTCTAGAAACTTACATCATTTTAGGTATCAATACTCATAAAGGAATGTGAATAATTTTCATTTTAAATGATGATTTATTGTTTGAGGCGAGACAGTATAACGCTGAAAAATGGCCATTTACTGTAAAATCATCTCTTCAAAACGGCTGAAGTTAGCAACTTTTTTTACGGGAGCGAGATCGGTCACTTCCATGTTGCATAAACTTCAGAAGTAGCTTCTTTGGCTCACACACATTTTCTATATTATATGTATAACAAAAAAATAAAAATAAAATCAGCACCAATACTGTGTTTTGGTCGACTGTAAGCATCACACATACAAGTCAGTCATTGGATTAAATATGAACTTATTAAAATCAAACAATAACAATAAATGATCATTTTCCAGTTTTGATCAAATAGTTACTAACTTTAGCAGCAAAACGTGTTCTATAAAAACACACAGAGAAACCTACGGAAGCTCAGGTTAATCCAAATCATACAAATTCTACCTAAAAACAAAAGCAGAAACGAGGGCTTGTCTTTTACACCCTCCATACCACGACATCAGGAGAGATACAGAATTTAATCAGTTTGGAGAAATTAACTTTCATTATATAACTTTCCTAATCAGGGCCGTGCAGAGGCGTTTAAAGGGGCGGGTGCTCAAAGTAAAAAAAAAAAAGATAGAACAGGCTGAATAACAACAACTCACATTCATGACGAATCTAATATGGAATTGAATCATAC
>JAQMYI010000006.1:25174721-25191073 GCA_030014275.1 Clariallabes melas | reverse complement strand
CACACTCTCACACACACCAAGGTGCTACACCTGACAACTATTATATTATATAGTGGACGTCCTTCCATAATATTATACAGTATTCAATCATTTTACATTTAACAATCAATTATTTGACGTTTTATTTTTTAAACAGACTTCTGTTAGATGATTCTGCTGAGTTAGAGGCTAACAGAAGTGACACGAACACAGTTACGCTAGACCAGGATAAACTACAGTATGACGATCGCTAGCTTGGGTGTACAGTACAGAAGGGACGGGAATCACCAGGGAACCACCCGTATTATCACGGTAAATCTCAAGATTTTATAAATATCCTGATATTCTGTAAATTGATTCGATGTACTTTGCACACGAGGGGTTTCGAGACTGGTCGTGTAATTTGTGGTTTTTTTTATTAATTCGCTGGTAGAGTTTGGAGAAAAAGGCATATCACAGACCTTTTAACAATTAAAATTTTTGATAATGTAATGCTATCAAAATGTATTTCTGCTGCACCGCTCGAAAGTCCACGCACTCGGCACAGAATCGGTTCTACTGTATCTGAACCTGATCAGATGATCACTGCTTACGGCCGCTCATTCTGGTCACTGAACAATTAGCCACTGCTTTTCTATTATACATATAACAAATACATAAAAAAAATATTTAATTTGATTTTGGGTTCAGTGTGGTGATGCCTGAATCACCAAACCAGATAACTGCACTACGTATCTGAATAGATTTTCCCGCATCTCTAATGCACAGTATAAAATGCATTTTCTGCTTAAGATATTTTTGACATATGAGGGGTTTATAAGTAAAATCAATTCTGTAATGTAAAGTTATATATTCAATATTTAATACTGCACACAGAAAGAAATGTGGATATTTTTGTAGCCTAAAAACAGTAAATTGCTTTTATAAATATAATGTAGGAAAGCTTAAGTTAATAGAAACATGTATTTGAATAGAAAAGTTATATACAGTATACACATCTAAAATGTCACAAAAACCAATGAGCATGTTTCTGATTCATAATTTTTAACCCCAGTAAATTATTCTCAAACTTTCAAACTTACATTAATAAATCATACAGAAAATACTGTACAACACCGAGCATCCAGGATAAGCGCTACATTGTAGTCGACTATAAATACACTTTATCTTCACATATAATCTTTCAAATACTTCGAAATTTTAAAAATATTTTTATTTGTATTTATTATGTATTTATAAATCGCTGTTTTTAATGTTATGTTCTATTGTTAATCAGATAAACTATATAGATTACTTCACATATTTGCTGCCAATTTTAAACCTGTTTATCACCCGAAAAAGCCTGTATTTTAACAAATAACATTAATTCTATTGATACTAAATTAGCATCTAATGTACAATAAAACCGTTGACCAGAACAACAGTTAACACTATGACGACCGGACACGAAAGCATACGAGGACGGCGTATGAGCGCATGTTTGAGCAAACATCTCCATCGACCCTTTCCAGAATTCACAAAGTCCTGTAAGAGAAAATAGAGAAGTCACAGAGGCGTGAAAACGCATTCCTGCGAGGCTCGAACGCTTCAGCTAGCGAGTGAGTTACATTCAGGAAGATGTATAATGATTTATTCAAAATCAGAACTTACATCTTAAAAAATATACACAAGTATATCAGATTATATGAAAAATATGTATTGATTCATATAAAATATTTAGATTCAAAGTAACATGAAATATTACTTTGTATATCATGTCAATTTATTAAACGTTTGTGTTATTGTCTTGAACGCCCCTTGTAGCTGCTTTGAAAGCTATTATCCAATAGATTTATACAATTATATTTACTTAAAAAAAAAAAAAAAACACTATTAAACATAAACGCCACGTACAGTAGCTTTTTCAAGATGATTCCTTTAGATATGTTGGACATCAAGAAGGTGATAAGCTGAGCTTTAATCCTAAATAAAGCCAAAAGGCTGACGGGAGAGAAAAGGAAAGTGTCACTCCAGGTGTGTTACTTGTTCTTGAGAGAGTTAAATGTCAAGAAAAGAACAATAACGACCAAACACGCCGACCTTCTGCCAAAAATCTGTCTGAAAAACATAAATAACTCACCAATTCACAAGTGCTGCACTGCACGTCTTATTTAAGGTAAAGACAAGCAGGCTTTCGCTTTTTCCTTCCCTCACTCTTTTTCTTCACATGTATGTTTTTTTTTTTTTTTTTATCCAGGCAGTCCAATTCTATAAAGATCAATAAAATCAGCAAGGACAAAATGTTTCAGGATTCTATTATTGATAAAAAATTATAGAAATACAGAAAAGAGGTAAAAAAAAACAATTAAAAAAACAAGGAAAGAAACAAACAAAATGTGACAAAAATATGAGACACATAATGGACACTCAATGGAAAGAACATAACCAAAAGCGCATCAGTTCTAGCTAACCGCTGACTTATATATATATATATATATATATAACAGAATATATATAATTTCACGGCCGTGTCTGTGAAACGGATTCAGGGTTGGATTGTTTCATTTTCTCACACAAAAATGTGCCACGCTTTCAAGGCTGCGCTTCAGTGTTTACTATCTCACTCCATACCAACGGGCTGCGATGTACATCATAGAGCGCCCGGGGATGGAGCAAATACCCATGTGATCACATGACCCAGAAAATGAAGCCTCATGTACTGTAAAGACCTCTAATCAGAATTGTTTTGGAAAGTATTCCATTATAGCACTCACACTTCATTTACAGCACCTTTTTAAAGTGTAGTAGTGTGAGCTCAGACAGGTTCACTCAATCCCTCACTCTCTCCTCTCACTCCTCTCTCCACTCTCTCCCTGTCCACAAGTCTACTGAATTTCCTCCATCATCTCATTAAACACGCACACACACACACACACACACAGAAATAAAGAGAAAGAGAGAATGTGTGTGTGTGTGTTTGTGTGTGTGTGTGAGAGAGAGAGAGAGAGAGAGAGACTAACGAGAAAGGAAGAGAGATGTTGACAGCGATGATAGAACAATAGAAGATAAAGATATGGTAAAACATAGAGAAAAAGATGAGGGACAAACAGAGGGAAAGTGAGTGGACGAGAATGAGAAAAAGTACTAAAGAGAGAATGACAAAGGAGAGAAACAGAAAGTAAGCAATGTGGAGAAAGAGGGGGAGAAAGTGAGGGGAGAGAAAGCGACAGATGAGAGAAAGAGGCAGTGAGGGACTTCGTGACCTTGGCACCGAAGGAGAAACGGCCACTGTACTGTATGTTCCATGACTAGGCTTCCAGTTTCAGCCGGGAAAGCCAACCAGACGAGGAGTGTCCGGGAAAAACCCACCTGCCGCCGCGCCAATGAGAGCTGGGAGGAGCCGGTTTGGCCGTTCAAGAGAGGAGCCGGCAGAAGGCGTTCCTTACACAGCCCCACTCTGCCCACCGCCACCATTAACCAACCTGTGCCCATTCCTGTGGCCCACCCCTTTGCATAAGTGCAGATGGGAAGGCTGCCTACCTAGTGAGCGAGGAGCGATAGGAGATTTAAGTGCACACCACACAAACTAAGAAAGAAACAAACTAGATAACTAATTAACTAACTAACTTATTTAGAAAGAAACAAATGTACTAGCTAACTAATTAACTAATTAAGAAAGAAACTAACTAAGAAACAAACACAAACAAACTAGCTAACTAAGTAACCAGATAATAAAGAAAGAAACCGACTAACTACAAATGAAAGAAAGAAACTAAGTAACTGACTAAGAAAAAAAACAAAGTGAGAAAGAATGAAACTAAGTATAAACTAAAAATAAACTATCTAGCTAACAAATTAACTAATTAAGAAATAAATATACCAACAAACCAGCTAACTAATTAAGTAACTAACTAAGAAAGAAAGAAACTAACTAACTAAGAAAGAAACTAACTTAAAATTAAAGAAAGAAACCAATTAAATAAGAAAGAAATAAACTAACTAAGAAAGGAACAAACAAAGAAATAAAGAAAATAAACCAACTAACTAACTAACTAATTCACTAATAAACCAAGAAAAAAAGAAAAACTAAGTGAGACACAAACTAAACAAACCAGCTAACTAATTAACTAACTAAATAAGAAAGAAAGTAACTAACTTACTAAGAAATAAAGAAACTAAGAAACAAACAAACTAGCTAACTAAGTAACAAACTAACTTAGAAGTAAAGAAACTAACTAAGAAACAAACAAACTAGCTAACTAAGTAACTAGCTAAAAATAAACTAACTAAGAATAAAATAAACTAACTAACTAAGAAAGAAAGAAACTAATAAACAAACAAACCAACTTACTAACCAAATAACTAACTAACTAGCTACTAAATAACTAAGAATAAACTCACTCACTCACTCACTCATTGTCTATGCCGCTTTATTCTGTATTTAGGGTTGCGGGAACATGGACCCTATCCCAGGAAGCTTAGGGCACGAGGCAGGGTACACCCTGGACAGGGTGCCAATCCATCGCAGGGCAAATAAGAATGAACTATCTAATCTAACTGAGAAAGAAACTAACTAAGAAAGAAATAAACTAACTAACAAACAAACAAACTTCCTAGCTAACTAAGGGAAAAAAAACTAAGACAAACTAAACAAACTAGCTAAGTAATTAACTAACTAAATAATAAAGAAAAACTAGCTAACTAAGAAAGAAACTAACTAAGAAAGAAAGAAACCAACTAACTAACTAACTCAGAAACAAACTAGCTACATAATTAACTAAGAAAGATACAAAAAACAAACTACCTAACTAATTAACTAACAAACTAAGAAAAAGACACAAAAAATATGTAACTATCTAGCTAACAAATTAATTAACTAAGAAATAAATAAACTAACAAACCAGATATCTAATTAAGTAACTAACTAAGAAAGAAAGAAACTAACTAAAAATGAAAGAAAGAAACCAATTAAATAAGAAAGAAATAAACTAACTAAGAAAGGAACAAACAAAGAAATAAAGAAAATAAACTAACTAACTAACCAAATAAGAAAGAAACAAACAAGCTAACTAAGTAACAAACTAACTAAGGAAGAAAGAAAGAAACTAGCTAACTAAAAAGAATTAACTAACTAACTAACTAAGAATAAAAGAAACTAAATAAGAAACAAACAAACCAACTAAGTAACTAAGAGAGACACAAACAAACAATCTACCTAACTAATTAAGTAACAAACTAAGGAAAAAAAGAAACTAACTGAATGAAAAAGGAAGAAGCAAACAAACTACTGTAGCTGACTAATTAACTAGCTAACTAAGAAAAAGGAAAATAAACTAAATTAATAAAAAAGAAACAAACTAACTAATTGGCTGATTAATTAACTATGAAAGAAACAAACGTACTAAGAAAGAAACTAAGAAATAAAGAAACAAACTAGCTAACTAATTAGCCAACTAACTAAGAAAGAAAGAAAGAAACTAACTAACTTACTATGAACGAAAGAAACAAACTAACTAGCTAGCTAACTAATTAACTAGCTAACTATGAAAGAAAGAAACTAACTAAAAATGAGAGAAAGAACTACTGTATGAAACAAACAAACCAGCTAACCAACTAATTAACTCACTAGATAACTAAGAAAGAAAGAAAGAAACTAGCTAATTAATTTACTAACTACGAACAAAAGAAGCTAACTAACTAAGTGAGAGAAACAAACTACTTAATTAACTCACTAAGAAAGAGAGAAAGCAAGCGAGATGGAGCGACACATCTGGGCTCCGTACCAGCTGGAGGGTTTGGATGTTTGGATGTGAAACACATGACAGTAAGTGAGCTCGGGGTGGTCAGTACTCACGCGCCTGACACTTACACGAGTTTGAGGTTTTTCTTTCTTTACTGGATGAACTGCTTTATACACGGACTACAATCAAATGTTCTTTAGGATCAGAGTGAGGCGTTTTAAAACATCTTTAATTACACATCGTTAGGACTGTACTGGGAAACATTTTCATATATCCACATGTTTTTTTCCTCATATACAACCATTATGTAAATGTTTTGTTTTGAAAGTGAAGAACCAAACTTTTTTGGCCTCAATACAGATGTTTCTGATTTAACCTGTAAAGAACGCAGCACGTGTTATAGCACCTTATAGTATTCGAGAAAAAGGAAAAAGCATTGTGTATTGTGGACGCTGCGTTCCTGTTCACTTGCTCTGTTCTTCTTCTTCTTTTGCGATATTTTTTTACAGATATTTATAAAGCGTCCTACTGCATTCCAAACAAACCTGAGAACTAAAAATAGTTTCAGAGTGTTCGCTGGTTCCAGTTTTTTTTTTCCCCCATAAGTGTTTTTATTGAATCATAAGATCCCTCGCAGGTTGGGAAATATTTTCCGCTCACTCTCTCTTGAGTCAGCGCTGATCGGATGGAGAAGATTCATCTGTAAAAAAAAACTTTATTTAAATCAATATAACAATATCCAGACACGTGAGGGATTAAAGGAAAACTCTGTTACACTTCTAGCTCTGCTCTCATGGTGTGTCTCAACTTGTCCTCTTAAAACATAAAAGCACTATAAATCAATCCAAAGTTCTATCTATCTGAAAAACTGATCATTAAAAAATAAGTGATAATAATAAAAATCACATCTTATGGCCATCACGGTCCAGATCTTTACCCAGTTAAGCCGAGATTGTAGAGCGACGCCTCTAGAAACACCAAAAAAGAGAATTCATCATGGCCCCATTACACCTCCAGAGATGTTTGGAGTCACCTCATGGATCACGAAAGATGTTCTGGTGACTCCTGGAGCCTTGAAATCTTACTTGTTTTTCTTCCCATCCTGTTTAAGCGAAATGAGGTTTAAATAAGTCTTGTATATAAACACACGGATCTGTCTGCGCGTGGTGCTACGTGCATTTATTTATTAAAAGGGACGCAGGATGAAACGTGTTTACGTGCGTCTCCGTATGTCCTCGTCTCCAAAACCTTTAACGATTTAAGGTGCAAACGTCCGATATCGTGCTTCCAAGCAGCACCCCGTGTCCGTATGAGAAGGCTCTGGAATATTCCAGGAATCGAAAAACATCAAAAAAAAAAAAAAGTAAAAAGACAAAACACTGGCAGGTCTGTGACATTTCAGTTCCATGGAAAGCTTGGCTGAAGGACAGACGAACAGGTTGGCCTGAGAAAAGGACAGCTGAAAGACAGGAACTGTAAATTTGGAAGAAAATCGAAAAACAGTCCAAGATGCAGTTAGAAGTTAATGTTAACGCTCAGAGGGCACTGATTGAAACGACTATCGTGTGCAGAGGAACAGAAATCTCGACCGGTCTCACGGCTCAGTTCGATTTCAGGTTTAACTCAGGTTTAACAGTAAAAATATGACGGTAATTTTTCCATACATTATTTTGGAACTAAAGTCAGTCAAATGTTCATAATTTAAACTAAAATATCTTTGTTTTAATTTATAAGAACTAACTTTCCACTTTAAGGTTTAGTGCACACACACACACACACACACACACACACCCACACACACACACACACACAGGTATATTTAAAACATTTAAAAACTGTTTTTTTTTTTCATCTTTTGTTCTTAAAAAAAAATAATAAATCTTGTCCACATGACAACACAAGGCCATGTGCTCACCAAACCAACAGGTGGCGATGTGAACCCAACCGAAAAGAAATGTTGGCCAATCAGAAGCATGGAAAAAACAAGTACGTCAAACACAGGCGCAAACCGAAAAAGCTGTTTTTCCTGTTTATACATCAAATGAGTTTTAAATATCTTCACACTGGAAGGAGTTTCCCAAAAGGCCGTGTTTAGTGACCTAAAACTAAATCATAGAAAAGACCGAAAACCTTGCTTTTAAAAATCCCCGTGTTAATGTGGTCACGGCTTAGATCTAATAAAAGAAGTCTAATAGAACTCTATGGTATACAATTAGTTTCTGCATCATTTATGTAATTATTATTATCATTACAAAAATGATAAAAGGGCACTGGTGGCTCAGTGGTAGGTTTCTCTCCTGCCATACAGCGGGCGCGGGTTCGATTCCCTCCCAGTGCCCCAAACCCCAGCCACTTGATGCAGTGACGGTCCCAAGGCCAAAGAAAATAGGAGGGTCTGCGTCAGTAAAACCTGTGCCAAATTGTGTGCAGATCTGATGGTCCACTGTGGCGACTCCATGAGGGGAACAGCCAAAAGACCAACAACAACATCATAATAAAACGTATTCAATAAACGTTAATTATATACTTTTATATAAAATATTTAAATAATAAAAATGTATTGTATCCAGAAACTAATTTTAGGCTTCATGTTGTCGATTTCCATCAGACTTTTCTCTCTCTGTCATCCTTTTCTTTTCAAAATCTCAAATCTCAACCTCGTCCCTAATTTAGTCAGAGCTCACTCCCACCAATCATAGAGGAGTATGAATTCACCTGGACACGTCTTTTCAAACTCCTGCTCCTGTGACATAACGATAAAACGTACATATCAGAGAAAAGCGCTATCCGCCCACTTCCACCTGCTGGAGCTCACAGACTGGCTCAGAATCGATGGGGTGAGATGGTGTGAGCCAGTCATTTCTTACAGAGCGCGCGGCCAGTTTCACTGCTTTAGACTCCTAAACGTGGATGACTGGAGCATCATGGGATTGGGGATTCAAGCTCATCACCTTCACCAGTCGAGAGCAACTCAAGCAACAACTCATTGAACAGTGCAAGAAAATAAAGTAAATCTGGTTATACACTAAGCAGTGAGTATACACATGAATATTATAAATAAAATTAATTATTCATGATGATCAAGTAAAACTAGTAGCATAAGAATTTTAAAAGAAAAGTTCAAAACATGTATGCAATAAAGATTTTTAAAAAGTTGAAAAATTAAAATAGAATAGCAGCATTATGAAAAAGTAATAGTACAGTTTGTTTTTTTTTCCCCTTTGATGAAGGGTTTCCTCCATTACCCACAATGCTGTTTGACTGACTGGTAATTGTTCTTGCGAGATTTCATCTCACTTTATTTATTCATTAATTTATTTGTGTGTGTTTAAACAGAGTGACGCAGCGATGCTTTAGTGCGTTTCTCTGTCCAGATCTCTCACTTCCAAATCTTTATACTAATTCTATGCTAAATATATCAGTTCGCTCGTTATGACATGGATGGCTAACGTAAAGCTGCATTGCATTCTGGGATTTTGACTTCTGCCCTGAATTTCTCATTGCTCATTTCTCAGGGTTAAAATGCTGAAAAATGGTGAATGAGGGGGAAAAAGGAGATAGCAGTGAAATCTGATGGTTACAGAAAGTCTGACTTGGTTAAAACGCCTTTTTCCTCATATTAGACGACATTGCAACATTAAAATTTTAAATAAAACTGTACTCAAAGGATCACACGACCGTAAACAGCACAGAAGGACTCGCTTTTAATTTAACTCTCAAATGCAATCAAAGTAATTTATTACCTAGGGTTAGTTTATAGGACTTATTTTAATTCCAGAGTAAAAGCGCATCATGGTGCACGCTGTGCATTAATGTGATATCTTTTATTAGAGAATCATAATCTTTATGAATATTCTTTTTATATGTAGTGCTTTAAAAATAGAAAATTCCCAACAATAAAGCGCCTAATCTGGTTAACTTGGCTTCTTTTCCTCTGAACATCTTCACCAGCTTGTCAAATGTATCTGGTCCTGAAACAAACAAACAAACAAACAAACAAACAAACAAACAAACAAACACACACAGTTCCATGATGTGTATATTAGGTTAATATAGAATAAATATGTTAGATTAGATTAGATTAGATTAGACAGTGATGGATTGGCGACGTGTGCAGGGTGTACCCCACCTCGTGCCCTCAGTCTCCTGGGATGGGCTCCAGGCCCCCCGTGACACTGTATACAGGATAAAGCGGTAAAGACAATGAGTGAGAGAGATTAGATTAGATTAAATTAGATTAGATGATAACTCTTACCTGGTATGACCCTGAGCTCTTCTTCAAGGTGTTAAAGTACGAAAATGTTCCTGACCCGCTGTGTCCTGTCTACAATAACACACACACATGCACACGTACACACACACACACACACAGTTATTCATCACATGATAAAACTCAATACTTTGGAACATCCAAATCACTGCGTATTAAAATAAATCGAGTCCCACATATGGAGGCTCTTGTTACAGTCTTGTCTAATATCGCACACTTCTCTGGCAAAATAAATAAATAAATAAATAAATAAATAAATAAATCATTTCTACACGTGGACCAAAGCTGTGTGGGAAGACTGCCCTCTGCTGGCAGGAAAGAAAAACTCAGCATCTGCAATACAGGTGAACTAAAGCACATATTTAAACAATTCTAATAATAAATAAAACTCGATTAAATAAATACAATAAAATCTGTGTTATATAAGGAATCAACGTTCACATTTTTTTTGTTGTTTAAATCTACACAAAAAAATGGAGGAAAGACATTTGGTCAAAATGTATACTGCTCTCGCTCTCTCTCTTTCTCTCTCTCTCTATAACATATATATATATGTGTGTGTGTGTGTGTGTGTGTGTGTGTTATATACTGTATATTAAGGGAACAATTAGTCCCGGTTTGACTTGAACGCCGGTTGCATTTATACATATGTTCAAGTCAATCCGGGACTAAGCATTACCTTAATTTTTTCGAGGATATTTTTCAACAAACAAACAAACAAATTAATTATGACGACGATGATGATGATGATGATGATGGTTATTATTATTATCATTATTGTTATTATTATTATTAATAATAATAATAATAACAATAATAATTATAAAATCTTGGTAAACTAATGAAAGAATGTGTCATAATTAATTAAAAAAATTTATCCCTACGCTCTGAATTTTCACATTTTACGGCCTCAGTGATAAACTACATATTAAATAAGAATGAAGAAACACCTAATAAATTAAATTACATAAGAAACACAAGACTGAACTGAGAAGGTGAGTTTTCACGCCCCCCCTTGTTGTGGATGTGCACTGTGAAGAACATCCGGAGGTCCATGACCCGAGCAGCAGTGTGTGGGAATAGACGTTCAGCACCAGATCTTTTCTTACAGATGTTGAGCCGGAGCCGATTCTCCTTCCAGCAGACTTCTGTACACATCCCCATTGTCTTTACTCATAGTCAAAGCTCATTACCACAAAGCCTTCAGGATGTCAGTGTGTGTGTGTGTGTGTGTGTGTGTGTGTGTGTGTGTGTGTGTGTGTGTGGAGGCCCAGTGTCTGATATTATATTCAGTTTATTTTTTTTCCTTTCATTTTGATTTCTGAGAAAACATGAATAATAAAATGTTATCCCACCTCATGGAACAACTTCTCTCCCCTGTCCAGCTGTGTTATTCTCTTAAATCAGTAACAGAGCTGACATTTAAAACAGCAGCCGCAGAAGAAGAAAAATTTAGTTTGGAGCGATCGTTTAAGTAGCAGATTTGTGACTGAAAATGAAGGTGAAAATAATGATCTTCTGATCTTCAGGAAATTCTGATGATGCAACATGAACGTGGTGACCCGGGAGGTGATTACAGACCATGTGCTCAGGTAACAGATAGATAGATAGATAGATAGATAGATAGATAGATAGATAGATACAGTAGATAGATAGTTAACATACAGACAGACAGATTCACAGAGAACAAAAATTATGTACATAAACGTGATATAATAATAAATAAACCTATATTCATATAAATATCACACTCATAACCACGTGCACGCCATTTAACGTGCACGCGAGTAACTTTAGCTTTGAAATTAAAAACAACATTCTGTCATTTTATTTTCTGTACTTTTATGATAAAATGTATATATTTATCATAAACTATAACCTACAGTGAATGACTTTTAATCATGAGACTCACACATTAATACTACTACTACTACTACTAATAATAATCATCATCATCATCATTCATGTGGCTTTGTGTAAATAAGGTTTAACTGACCCACACTCACTGTCCTGTGCAGGAACACTGCAGCTCTGCTCTGCCCCCTAGTGATGCTCGCTTGTAAGTACATGTTCATTAAGTTTAAAATAATCAAAGGTGAGAAAAGTGAAAATCTGACTTCAGTATCACAATATAACTCTAAGACAAGTAGAAATACGGAACAAAAAAATCTCCTAAAAGAGTCCTAAAAACCTAATCAATCAATCAATCAATCAATCAATCAATCAATCACTTACGTAGACTAAATTCAAATTATTGTATTATTATTGTTATTATTATTGTTCCTCCTCCTACTACTAAGACAATATTTATCTAACTCAGACTGATTGGATACTTTTAAATAACAGTTTAGAAGAAATCAATGAACAAAAAGCTAACAACTTTAGTCTATAATAACTAATCTAGCAAGCTAACAAGTTTAACTAGCTAAATGCAGAGGCTTTGCTGCTGACGCACCCTCTAATAATGTTATATTCTCTGTTTCTCCAGAATTAGGAAGTGGAGGAACAGGCGGGGGTTATGATGTTGGACTTCTGATCTGAAGGTCATTGGTTCAAACCCCAGAACTACCAATCTGCCACTGTTGGGAACTTGGGTGAGGCCCTTAAGCCTCAGCTGCTCATATAGGGGGTGTAATGAGAGAAATTAAATTTACTCTGGATAATAATCTACCAAAATACTATAAAGATAAATGAGTGATGTAGCTGAGATCGAGGAACTGTCCAAGTAAAATGTAAACAACCTTCCAATTTAGGCCACGCCCACTTTTTAAAATTTGAATACAGATACAAATGTAAAGCATTCAGCACTGAAACAGTGGTTACTACATACTGTACTACACTGTTACTACACAGAGTCAGCAAAAAATGTATACACACTTCAGGAAAATTTAATTGAATTCATATTATATTAATATTATATTAATAATACTATCATATATACTATATACATATATACACATATACACATATATACAAAGTCCCTCAAACACATCAAGTTTGAATGCAGTTTTTATTTCCGTGTACAACATTATTGTCGCCGAGTCAGCAACAGTCAGTAAGCAAAGTAACAACAGAGTAGAAAAAGTCTTTAAGGTGCAAAAAACAAAGTTGCTTTTTTTTTTAAAGTGTTTTATACAGTAAACCTTTAAACCCACCCATACCTAAACCCTAAACCTTGACCTCTGACCTTTCCCACTGAAACAATACTCATTTCGGTTCACATTTATAACATCGTTAGTCTCTTAACATGTCTTAACGCGAGAGAGAGAGAGAGAGAGAGAGAGAGACAGGAAGATGCTGGACTCAAAGAGCTTTCAGGCAGTGAGAGGACGTCCTGGAGTTACTCATTACTGAAATATTACTCAGATCGCCGCGAGAGAACGAGCTCTTCACCCTCGCACAAGCGGACTGCAGACTCACGGAAATGACGTCATTGAAAGTGAAAAGTTACAAACAAACAAACAAACAAATAAACCTAGGGCATATTTACATGTGCTTTGAAAGATTAGAATGTTTGCTTATTCCATTAAAAAAAAAAAAAAAAAAAACGCAAGAAACCAGCTGGAAATTATAATCATTATAATAATAATAATAGATAATGTGCCTCAAATGTGAGTACGCTGGCAGTAGTCTCTAAAAGTCGCTTTTTTTCTTGAATTCTTATTTCTAGATGAAGCACCGAGGGTTGCTCTAGTAACTTGAGCGGGTTTAAGACTGACGAGCAAAAGCGAGGACTCGGGAGCACCAGTGAAAAAAAATAATACCATCATACGGCAAAATACTGTGATAGCGTACAGCAATACGGACAGGACAGTGGACAGAGGACACAGGACGGCCATCGTATCTCCTCCATGAGCAGAACATCGAGACGGAGCTGGAGAAGGTTTTTCTAACAACTGCTCACACGTTGTGCTTTTATAGAGTTTAAGTGTGCATTTTATACTTAAAAAATACAAGAAGCTTTAACATTACCTTACAATTAATATTTTATAGAAATTAATTCCGGCAAATTCTATGTCCATGTATAACACTTCACTAAAAGGCTCACAGATCAGACTTTACGCCACAGTGCTCCTGAATTCTAGATTCTGATTGGTCGGTCAGAAGGTGTCGATTAATTATTTAAATCCGTGTAAGTTCGAGACGCCTAACAATACACCGATTTAACAAAGTAAGACTTTAAACTGCTGACAGCGTGAAGTTTTCTGTACGAAGATTTGTGTGTAAAAAATGTAAATAATGTAAGGAGTCTCCAGTGCCAGTGATTTGTACGTAACAATCAGAGGTAACATGCTTTAATGTTAAATTTTGAAATTCTTATTAATCTCAAGAGAGTAAAAAGACAGGCTGATGAAAGAACTCCAAATAATAATCAACGTTAGCATGAGTGTCACTGTGGTGTAAGAGGAATAAAACACTGTTTCAGGAAACCTGTTGCTATAGTAACCGTAGCCCTGCTCCATCACTCCACTTTCCTCCGACGTTATGACATGGAGTGTAGTGTAGTGTGTAACTCCTTACACGTGAGCCTCTTTACTGAAGTGTTACCTTCTGCAGGATCTAAAGATTACAAACTGCTTCTTTAAACATATAAAAAGTGTTTTAGGATTCTTTGAAGTGAGCTGTTTCATGAGAATAACGCGTCTCTCCGGGTCGCCTCGGCTCTCCTCTTCCACTTTCCTGTTGAACGATGTCTAACGATCAGGAAGCTCAGGTTTGGATCCGTTGGCTTCATTACACATACAAAAACCCTTAAAAGCAAAGTTAAGACCTGGCATGAGGCCAAATAAACCGCTGTATAAAGCTTTAAATACAAACACAAACACAGAGAAAGGCTTGCATTTAAACATTTACAAATAAATACTTTCAAAGTGTTGTTTTTTTTCCTTTAAAATGTCAGACTCAAGAAGCTCAACAGCTAAAACGGCCACGCTGATGGACCAGAAAAGAAACAAACAATAAACAAACAAACAAACAAAATAATCAGAAAAACATTTACGGCAGATTATGAGGCTTTAGCGGTCTGATCTAAACTCACTGCAGGACCTTCGAGCTCGTATGATCACGCTCGGATGTTTCCTGCCTCATGATGTGTCTCTGCTTCAGTTGATTTGCTCTTATTCACTTCTAAATGCAAATTTAAATAAATAAAAACAGGAAAATAATAAAAAAAAAAAAAATACAGTAATAACAATAACAATAATAAAGAAACTGAACGTGAGTGTTTACGTGCCGGATTTCATCTCCCATTCCTGCAAAACAAAACATAATCAATATATTAATATATAAATATAAATACACACACTGACAAAGAAGGGAAAAATTCCTGAAAAAAAGAGTAATTAAAAATTTGAGTAAAATTTCAACATTTTCTGAATATGTACTAAAGGACAGACAATACAAGCATATAATATGGATATCATAATAAATTATATCGCAATAAACTGACAACATATTGCAATTTTTAAATATAAAAAAGTAATTATTCCACACATCAAATAAAAGAACATTTTGTTTTTCATTTTAAATAGGCAGAACGCAGCTGGTGAGGCGGTAGAGTTTTACACTCGACCTTTAAAAATATTAAGAAACTTTTCGGAACAGTTTTGGCTTTTTTTTTTATTTTGCCATTGTTTTTTTAATCAATCAATCAATCAATCAATCAATCAATCAATCAATCAATCAAATAAAGGCACCTGATGTCATGGTAACATTTATACAGAATCTTACCGATAGAATTGTACCATCTGTTTGTTTGTTTACATATTTATTACAGTTTATTACTTCCTTGTTAAACAGTCCATTTTTAAAATGTAAAAAATAGAAAGAATTCATTCTATACATTAAATAAAAGTATCTGTACCATTATTTTTTATTTTTTATAAATAAAGGGAAGAAGCTGTTTTGATGGTATTGATTTCCCCTGAATCCTGTGTCAAGATTATTTTCCCTTCTTTAACGTTCTTTCTAAAATAAATTAAAATAAAATATGTGATTCTTCTTTCTCACTTTCTTTTTATTCTACAAATTAAATAAAAGTGCATTTTTTCTAAAACATTTAAATAAAAAATTTAAAAAAAAGACATTTAATGAAGTCATTTACTTTTACTTTTTTGCAAAATAAAAACAGTCTACTTAAATTAAACATTTTTCTTATTTTTGCATTTCTTTTTATCTATCTAGATTCAAGATTCAAAGACTCTGAACGTTATTAATCCCAGAGGGAAATTGCTATCTATCTATCTATCTATCTATCTATCTATCTATCTATCTATCTATCTGTCTATCTATCTACAGTATCTACTGTACACTACCGTTCAAAAGTTTGGGGTCACTTTCTAACTCCATGATGGTTCCTGATTTTTATTTCTTTCTACATTGTA
>JAQMYI010000006.1:25156788-25174702 GCA_030014275.1 Clariallabes melas | reverse complement strand
AGAGAGAGAGAGCTGACCTTGGCCTTCCTGAGCACATGGCCCCGTACAGGAGGGTTTTTCTGCGGTACTTGGCGTCGCAGTAAGGAGGCGCTGTTGACTGGCAGGGAGCAGGTCTCTGTGTCGCTGGTGTCACAGCTGGAGATGGGGGAGTTGTCCACTGTGCGCCTGACCGACACTGGAGACTGCACAACACACACACACACACACACAGACATATATATGAAACATATATACACTTACAGCTGAAATCCTGCAATCCAGAGTGTACACTACTTCTGTACAGTGTTATAAGATGTTTATAACCAGCACACACCTGTGGACTGGAGCTGCTGGTTTTGGGTTCGATGGTGAGTCCGAGTGTGACGCCTCCACTCAGAGCCTTCTTCAGACTCTCCTTCACCTCCGTCAGCTCCAGCTCCAGGTTCACTCGTGCTTCCTCTTTCACCTTACACTCATCCTCCACTTTCTTCAGCCGCTCCGTCAGTGAGGCCTGAGACCGCTTACCTACACACGCACAAACACACACACACTTATACACACATAAACCAGATTTCATTTTAATTTCCAACAAACAACAACGTATTTTATTTTTAGTGCTGATCCAAACACTCGATTCTGCCAAGAGGACACGTCCGTGAGAAATGTAAAAGTGAAACTCTTAGTACCTCTAGGTGGCGCTCGTGTACCAGCAGGAACCCAAAATCCTCTGTAATAATTTGCAGATCCATCGTTTATACCTGCCTCAGTATGACCTTTTGATTTGGGTTTTTACAGAGTCTCCTGAGAGTAATGTAAACCTTAATCTTCTATCTTGAGAAACTAATCCTACTTATTTATTTATCTATCCATCCATCCATCCATCCATCCGCTTCTTCTCCTTTTCTGTGTCTGATGTTTGAAACCAGCTGGTCATTCTCCTCACCGTTGGTGTTCTCGATGGCCGTGCGCAGGTCTCTCCGGTCTTTCTTCAGCTGAGTGAGACGGTGCCGAATCTCCTGCTTTCTTTTCATCAGCTCGTCCTCTTTCGCCTGGAGCCTCTTAGCGTCCGCTTCCACTCTGTTCTTCCCGTATTTATACTGATCCACACCTGCGGAGTATTCAGACATCAGAATAAGACCTAAAAAGCCTCGGCTTTTATTTTCTAATACAGTACTCTTTAAGAAGACTGAATTTCCTGAATGAGGCTGCTTTTATGGAATACACAGTATATAGTCAAGTTTTGTTCTTTGATGTGAATTATTAAGTGTAAAGATTGAGATTTTATGGAAAGATTAAAATCTAATGCTATACAAAAAGTATGAATTTAAAGTACAATCCATTACAAATTAATTTCCTTAGATTAAAACATATTAACACTTCCAGATAGAGAAAGTGAAGACCATCACGTGCTTGCTTTGTTAATCCTGATACACAGAGGAAAGCGCTAACCGCCCACTTCCACATAGAAGTTCACATACAGATGCCTCTACTTGGCTAGAGTTTCTGTGATTGACAGGGATGCACAGGCTGCTTCTTACCCTGACTCCCCCCTCTTTCTGATTATTACTTGTTTTCCTTGATTGTAATTGGTTGTTTCAGTTAAACATTCATGTTTCATCTCTCTCTCTCTCTCTCTCTCTGTTTTTTATATTCCCCATGTATGCTTTTTTCTGTTTCTCCATGTCTAGATTTACCTTTACTATAATCAGAATTCGATTTTGTAATTTCTGAACAACAAGACGGACTCTTTTTTTTTCAAACTCTGAATACAGATTGATGGAACTTTGACCTCAAAGTGTACAGTAGAGTGTACTGTGAAAGTCTTTCATAATCTATTAACATACTGCACTACAATTTAGGGTAGAATTTCCACTCAAGTAGAAATATCTATGATGAACAAGGAGAAATAATGGTGTGATTATATTAAACCCATTAAATCAAATTGCACTGAATTTTGTCAACCTGAATCTGTGAAGTTGGAAAATAATGAAGATGGTATTTATTGAATATATTATGGAACAACAATTTGGTAAGGTCAATATTATTGCACTAAATTTTAAACACTCACGACTTTGAATTACATTTTCATTTGAAATATACAACTACAATCAATTAAAGTCCTGCATTGTAAATACTAAGAGATTTTTTTCTTTTCCATTCAGTGTTAAATTTCAAACACATAAATGATAAAATTCTACCATTTTTATTGCAAGTTTTTGCTGAGTTCATGTAATTCATCATGATATTTAGCTTTGAGGAATTTTGGCACTGTTATACTTCCACACTCGCAGAGCAAATTCCCAAGCAAATGTTTACTAAATAAATATTACGTGTTTTAACCTAAATGGCGCGAGCAAAGAACTGTCGAGACATACAAATCCAATCTGACCAAAAAAAATCTGATCTCAGTAATGTGGCTTGTAATGTGACTGTAGCCTGTCATTCATATTTTACTGAAAAATCAGTGATTCATCATTTTCATCAGCACTCGACTCCTGTACCTCACTTGCCTCACAGATTATTCAGGAAGACTAAAAAGCTAAACTTTGGAAGCTCTGTGACCAAACTTTTAAAAGCATCTTCTTTCTTTAGGATATATACTCTTTAGAAAAAGCTGAAGTTTAAGAAGTTCATTATATTCAATCTGCTTCACAGAAGCTTTATAGAAAGTCAGACTGAATATTTTTACCATCTTCATAAACGCCGCCCCTGAGTGAACCGTTAACAGTTGTGAGTGTTTGTGTGGATGCGAATCTGGAGCCGTATGGCTCGGTGCCCCTCTCTGGTGGTGAATTCGGGGTTACTGAGTTTACTAAACAGCGTAAGTGCTCACAACATTAACCCACAACTGCAATTATCATTTTTCCACACAGGCTTTCTTAGAAAGAGCCCGCTGGTTGAATAAATGGGGTCATGCACCCAGACATGAAGTCTGCTCAGGGTAGGAATTAGAAACGTATCCGATATTGTTCTCTTACTTGAATTGTTGCGTTTCACTGGCACAGAGCCATTGGTTCCATTGGACTTTTTGGGTTGGTTCTTGTCCAGCTTCTGTTTGCCATCTAAACCATTGACGGTCGTGGCCTTCTGTCCCTGTATCTGAATGACAAGTTGAACCCACACACACACACACACACACTAAGTGATCATTCAAAAAACTGCTTTTCCCCTCGGAACTTGTACTCCCAGTAATAAATCAATAAAAACAGTAAAATAAGTAATTTAGTAAGCAATGGTAAAAGCCAGCAAAGAAGTCTAAGTTATAAGAGATGTATAAAGACAAAGTGCAAAAGTCTGCGGCTCCAGCCAATCATTACAGTCAGTATACTGTAATAAATATTCTATAAATTATATTGCATGAAGACTGATTCATTCTTCTCCTTTATTTTCACTGTGTGCATACAGCCCTGCCTCACTCCCTAAAGAGACTCTGGGATAGAGACTGGGATAGCCTCCGGGGTAGACTTCAGGATAGACTCTAGGGTAGATTCTGGGGTAGACTCCAGGGTAGATGATGGGGTAGACTCCGGGGTAGATGCTGGGGAGACTCTAGAGTAGACTCTGGGATAGACACGTTGGGGTAGACTCTGGGGTAGTCTCTTCAGTAGACTACCGGATAGACTCCAGGGTAGATGCTGGGGTAGACGCTGGGGTAGACTCTGGGATAGACTCCTGGGTAGACTTTGGGGTAGACTCCAGGGTAGATTCTGGGGTAGACTCCGGGACAGACTACGGGGGAGACTCTGGGATAGACGATGGGGTAGACTATGGGGTAGTCTCTTGGGTAGACTCCTGGATAGACCCCAGGGTAGACGCTGGGGTAGACGCTGGGATAGATTCTGGGATAGACTCCGGGGTAAACTTCGGGATAGACTCCAGGGTAGATTCTGGGGTAGACTCCGGGATAGACTACGGGGGAGACTCCAGAGTAGACACTAGGATAGACACTGGGGTAGACCCTGGGGTAGTCTCTTGGGTAGACTCCTGGATAGACTCCAGGGTAGATGCTGGGGTAGACTCCGGGATAGAATCCGGGGTAGACTTCGGGATAGACTCCGGGGTAGATTATGGGGTAGACTCTGGGATAGACTACGGGGGAGACTCCGGAGTAGACTCTGGGATAGACACTGGGATAGTCTCTTGGGTAGACTCCTGGATAGACTCCAGGGTAGATGCTGGGGTAGACTCTGGGATAGACTATGGGGGAGACTCTGGGGTAGACTCTGGGGTGGTCTCTGGGATAGACGTTGGGTAGACTCTGGGATAGACTCTGAGTGAGATTCTGGGATAGATTCTGGAATAAACTCCTTGATACTCACCAGACTACTGGGATAGATTCGGGTATAGACTTTGAGATGTACTTTGTGATGGACTCAAAGATATACTCCAGGATAGACCCAGTACAAAGTGCTTAGAAATGATGAATGAATAGATGAATGAATCTTTACTATATCCTGGGAAAACAAGGCCTGAGCCAGCATTAACTTCTGCTTACTCAGCATTGTTGGACACTGTTGTTCAGGATGCACCACAGAGCAGTGTAACACACTCAGAGGAAAGCGATATTCCGCATCCATGACACACTAAGCATTTTGACTGACAGGAGAGAGAGACAGTGTGCCCCTCCCACCCTCCGAGCACCCCTGACAAACCTACTAAATACTGAAATCTATCTCCCCCAGTCCTGCGCTAACATTCACACACAGCATTGTTTTTATAAGCATTTAATTTGGTCCTGTATTCCTACACCTCAGAAGAAGAGAAAAGTTAGCCAGCGTTATATAAAGCAGGGAATCAAAGTGTTAGTCACCTGAGAGGAAGCATTAGCAGCGGAGGAAGAGGAAGCTGAGGAAGAAGAGGTGGGAGTTTTGTAATGGCCAGAGGAAGTGGGTGGCCAGGTCCGTTTGGACGAGGAGCGAGTCTCCAGTTTTGGAGACGGCATTTCCTCATAGAGCTCAGCATTCTCATAGAGAGTCTCAGGAGAACCGTGCTGTGGGTCCCTCTGAGAGGCAAGCAAGAAGAGGAGCAGAGAGAGGAGAAGAAGAAATGAGAGACAAAGAAAAGAGAGCAAGAAGAGAAAAAAAATTTAAAGGAGGGGGAGATATTAAGAAAAGGGAAAGACAAGAGACAAATTGAGGGGAAGGGAAAAGAAAATGAAATGAAAGCAAGAGAGGTGAGAGATATATGAGAGGGTTGAGAGTAGAAGGAGAGGAAAAAAGAGAAGGAGAGAGAAAAAGAGACAGGAGTGAGGGGAAAAAAAGAGAAGAATGAAAGGATGGAGGACAGAGAAAGGTAGAAGAGGGGAGAAATAAATAGCAGCCTATAGGCAGGATAGCAGACAATCATATGTGTGAGTGTGTGTGTATAAGGAAGGGAGGGAGAATACAAACAGACGTACATGTGTGTGAAACCATACCGATCCGTTAATGCAGGGAACGTCATCATAGTGCAGAGCCACACCTGAGGGTCGGGCGTAACCGTTCACTGGGTTATCCAGGTACGGGTTGGGAGAAATGGCACGCTTACTGGTGAAACTGGGAACAATCATAACCATAACGATCAAACCAGCCGAGTATGAACACTTAGAAACATTCACACTGCACATTAAGATGAAATATGTCTGACGCATTTTATATCTCAACATGCAAAAAATTCAATAGTGTTAAAATGAAACTTATGACAGTGTATACCCCTTGTGGCTGATGAAGGTACTGCAGATGGGCCACAAGGGTACATTCACAATGAATAAATGAAGTTGGGTTTAAATTTAGTTTTCAATGCTTTAAATGGGTTAAATTACCATAAAATATTTACGATTGCATATTTACATTAAAGTCAAGGTATTATTAAAAAAGGATTCAGACTTCAAATAAACAAACAAGCAAATAAATAAGGGAATGAAATTACGTTTTATTCTTCGGTCTTATGTGTTGCTCAGAATTGTGGTTTATAAATTGCCTCATGAAATTCTGAAATTTAAAAATGGCTGCTCTAAGAGATCCATAAACCCTGACTGCAAAAATTTGTACCCCTGTGGTTTCTTATTTTGGGGCAAAAAATGTACGTCTTAAATTGTACGTCTATATTAGAAGTATAAGTATCCAGCTATACTCTTATATATATAAATAAAACAAGCTGTATTGTTAAATACAGAGCTGTGTTTCTGCTCCTCACCAAAAAGACTGCTTGGCCAGCTGAATGACGTTTGCGGTCGTCTCAACATCTATGTAATCGTAGTGCAGAGTGGCCGGGTCTGTCGTAGAGCCCGTCTCTGCCAGTAACACTCCCAACCAGCGACCCATACTCTCAGAGGACGAGGCCTGACACACACACACACACATTCATTAACGTCAGCACTTATACCCCATCAGCAGAGTGAGTAACAGATATAACAGAGCGCTCACTTCCAGCACAGCCACTTCCTGTCCGTTCCTCAGCAGCCTAAAAGCGAACGGGTGTTTGGAGTCGAGCCCGGGGATGACCTCACATCCACGCAGGGGCAGCGAGGCCATGTGCGTCTTCAGATCCTCTCGGTCCTTATGCAGCAACAGCTGGTTATCCTTCAGGCGACACCACCTCTCTCTCCAGCGGTTGTTGGACAGCACGTTCAGATAGCCTGCGGAGGCCGAAATAAATACACATCAAGGGTATAAGTCTGGATTAATTTTAGTTATTTTATTCTAAAGCTAGCAATTCTTTCACAAATGTCGATTAGAATTAAAAGAAATCATTTAAATTATTTATTAGCCGCTGAAAATTATTATTCTTTTATACACAGAATTATTTATTATTATTATTAGGAAGATTTCCTCTGTTCTTTAGTGAAGTCGGAAAGCGTGTCACTTTCCTGTTTTCTGTTATTCCTCCACAATAATGTTTTTTTATAACTGATATTAACTTTTTTTTACGGTTGCTCAGCCACACAGAAACCAACAAACCAAGCAAACAAACAAAAAATCAACATTGCCGGGCTGAAAGCCAAATTTCTTTCTTTATTTACAATTTTCCCTCTTTCCGCTATCATATAACAACTACCAGCCAACTGAGAAAGGTGAAGATCTTAGCTTCAGATCTGTAAACTTCATCCTGTTCCTCTTACTGTACTCTGCTGTCTACCCTCTCATCATCATCACCATCATCAGCGCTGACTTCTCTCTAACCTCGTCCACTGGTCTTACCGCTGGTAGGGACGTCCTCCTCTGCTGATGAGGTCTGTTCATCCGTGGATGGTTTCTTTTTCCCCAGGCTGATGATCTTAGTGATTTTCTTCCCTGCCACCTTCCCCACTGTGCCTTTCTGCTCGTTCTTTGAGTTCTTCTTTCCTTTAGCTGCAGTGAAAACGTACAGGTTTGCGTCAGTGCTACTGAAGTGCACGTCTTCTTCTGCACTAACCCATAGTATAAAATTTCCACCCTCCTTAATGATGATGAAACCGAGACACGTGATAGAACATAGTACATTATAAAGGTGTTTGTTTAAAAAAAAAAAAAAAAAAACATGCTAAGAATTTCCAGTTAGCACTTTTAACAATATTAAAAAGCAGCATTACAGAAATCTGGATGTTGGTTCAGATCCTTTAAAGTTTTAAAATACTTTTTTTAACCTTGAAACATTTTCTGTAGTACTGTAAGGGATAAGACACTCCGTCTCATGCTGTTATTGGAAACTAATCAATAACAGTGTGGTATGATGCAGCAGAAATACTATTATCAATCCTACGTGATTTATTTTCCTGTAACAAACTGCTGACAAAGGAGACTCCTTCCTTTATTTCATACACGCTTCCTTACAGAAAACAGAAAACAGAAAACATCACCATTTTGTGGTGATGTTACAGAAAACATCACCATTTAGTTTTTTTGTTAATATTCTACAATTTGGTGCATCCTTATAAATGAGTTGTTTCTATAGAAAGAAGCATGTTAATACAAACTATTGAAATAATTTGCAGCTGCACTATTGTCAGAGCTGCTGTTGTAGAAATGAATCAAAACTTCTGACCGATCAGAATCCAGGATTTAACATGAATACACAGTGATAGAAAGAAAGTACGTCCTTTTCCCTGGATAAAAAAATGAAGGAAAGATAGTTGGAGAGAGCATACATATAGAAAATTTTAAAAAACTGAAAAAGAAGAAGAAAAAGGAAAAGGAGGAGAAGAAGGAGGCTGGGAAACAGAAACCATCGAGACTTTTGACAGAAGATGACATCTGTCCTGGCGACATCTTTAATTTAAACTAAGCTCATGTATGCGCTGATCCCGCTGCAGCAGAGCCAGGCCTGAGGGCAGAAACCAGAGACACAGATGCAAAAGCAATTCAGCCTCTTTTTTATAGGACTTCTGCTGCATTTCTGTCTGTTTGAACACGAGGAAAAAATTCAGCGATCAGACTAATTTGATTCCACGTAGTCCGAGGAGTTGCACAAGCTGGAAAGAATGCAGTTAATTGAATGAATCCATGCGGCGAGCCGTTTCTTTATTCCTCCTTCTTGTCCATCTTCTTTTCCTTCGTTGAAGGCGGTGGCAGCAGTGCGCCGGTATGACATACTGTAGGCACATCTACACATTTACAAACGTGAGATTAGATAAAGCTGGACGAAGAGGTTAACGTTCCGTCGGTTAAAATGACTACCAGGTTGTCGTTAGGTGTTAAAATGTACTGTAACTCCATGGTCCTAGAGGGTTTGCTGGTTAGTGTTATGTACAGAAGGGATCTTGGAAAAAATTTTAAACTGTACCTACATCTGGGAAAGAGTTTAAAAAAACAACAACATACATTTCCTGGGTTGTTTTTAATCTCTCCCACTCATATATGTTCATCTGTATTTGCTTTAAAAAATAATACTGCATTAATATTGGTTTGTGGCTACAAGACAAGAAAATCTTCAATCACACAAATCATGCTAACTGCGCAAATCTAACTGCACTGGAATTCATAACCATTAGATCATTCATCCTCAAACTTCACAGGCTGAAATTCCACAGGCCTGATGCAGACCAAAGTTTAATCCCCGTCTGAGTGAAGACTTGATAAAAAGAATCCAGTTATCTTTTTTAAAGAGTGGTTGTGTCTTTGGCATTGCACAATGTCCAATGAATATGGAGTTCATCAAAATCAGCTTGTATGTATTTCGCTCAGGGATTCATGACATAGTTTAAATTTACGACAAACAGAATTTAGAGGCATTTGCTTTACTCTTGGCTATATACTGCATTACACTAAACTAGTTAATAACAACTACTGTAGTTTAGTCTTTACAATTGTGTATGTTTTAAACTTGTAATGTTTTGTAGTAAATAATAATGTCTAGTAAGGATAATTAGGATAATGTCTTCTAATATGTAAGACTTTTGCAGCATGCTGTACGCAGTTGTAATGTTATGAAGCATGTAAAATTTTGCAGTAGGTTGTAAAGTTGTAATGTTTTGTAATATAAGATTTTTCAGTATGTTATAAAGTTGTAATGTTTGAAAACGTAAAATTTTGCAGTAGTTGTAAAGTTGCAATGTTTCATAGCATAGTGATAATGTTTTAGAGCGTTAAGTTGTAATGTTTTGTAACATAAGATTTTGCATACTGTATGCTGTAAAGTTGTAATGTTTTGTAATATAAGGTCTTTTAGTCAGTATGTTATAAAGTTAAATTTTTCAACATACAATTTTGCAGTAATTTTGCATGTAGCATGTTTTATAGTGGTAATGATTTAAAGCATGTCGTTAAGTTGTAAAGTTTTGTAACATAAGATTTTGCAATATGCTGTAAAGTTGTAATGTAGTTAAGCATGCAAACATTTGCAGTAAGTGTTTTGTAGCATGTTGCAGAGTAGTAATGTTTGCAGCATGTAGTGAAGTTGCAGTATGTTGTAAAATTTTAATGTTTTAAACCATGTAAAATTGGCAATAAGTTATAAAGTTTTATAGCGTGTTATATCGAGTCCAAAAACAGCAGATTATCAGCTGATGTTAAACTGGTGTAGCGTATGTAAAGTTTTTGAAAATTGATTGTAGACATGCAGATGACATTTCCACCTACTGTAGATGCAATTTGGCTGCATACTTGGTATCAGACTTTGTCTTTCAAGCAATTCAATTCAGCTTGTGTTGCCATATACTGTATATAGAGTTACTGCAATTTGATTTGGCATTCACAGTGTTTAGGAATACAAAGTGCAGCACAGATTAATGGTCACATGAGATGTTTGCTCTGGATAAGGGCATCTGAAAATTGCTCCAAGTTTTAATGTGAACTTGCTGACAGAAATGTGCATCTGATTTCCCCAACAATTCTTCATGCTCCATTTACGTTCCTCAGTTTTTGTATTTTTTTTTTTTTTCAGACAGGATGCTTTTTTTTAGTCTAATAGTTAATGGTGGAATCTTATTTTTGGCTGTTCATATGAATATTTTATACCCTGTGTTTTTTCTAATGATGTCATTTGCACTCCCACTCAGCTACCCAGCCACCCACCCATCCACTCACCCACACTTTTTCTATCTTTAAAGGAATGTTCCAATGACATAATTTTTTCTGTAGTAGATTAATACATAATCCTTACTTTCAGCATTTGTTTAAATATATTCATATACCTATTTTTCTCTTTGTTATAAAGATGTAGTATTTTGAAGTATGTTGAAAAGTTGTAATTATTTATAGTATTTTGAAAAACTTTGTAGAATGTTGTAAAGTTTTTTGTTTTTTTACTATTTAGTAAGATTGTACAGTTTTGTAGTACGTTGTAAGATTTTATCAGTCGTAGAGTTATGAAGCTTGTTCTAAAGTTGTGTAGTATACTTTATTGCATGTTGATTAATAATTATAATAATGTGGGCAATTAAATATATAAATTAAAAAATTCCTAGCATAAAAGATTCCACACTTACTGACATAACACAACCATGATCTTTTTCATAAGCCCTCAATGTTTATTCTCAATATGTACATTAATTGTTGTAGAGTGATTTACCTGAATCTTTTCCATCTGAGAGTCCGTTTTCATGACTGGGCTCTCCATCAGAACTCGGTCTGTCACAGGACAACTTCTGCAAGAGTCATTTTGAACAACAATCATAATTTTTTTTTAAAAAAGAAGAAAAATAAAGGAAAAAAGAAAACATTTTTAATATACACAAATTCCCAGCCAGTGCTTTTCATTTGTGTAAAAAACTAGGAATATGAAAAACAAATTAAAGAACAAATGCTGATACAACATTTTCTATGAATATTTAATGTATAGTATTACCTATTTCCTTTAGAAATTTTCTTATATTCAAACCTTGGTCTAATGCATTTTGAAACAGTTTACAGCAACGATTAAAATGCATTTATGACTTGTTTAGTGTATTTATAGCAATCACCAATACTAAAGTGTTGTTGTTAATCTTTTGAGTGTAAATTTTGCAGTATGTTGTATATTTGGCTCTTTTTTTGTTGCATGTCATAAAGTTGTAAACATACTACAAAACCTGTAGCACACAAAAACAGCTTAACCACATACAACAAAACTTGCTACCAAGTTAAGTATGCAAGGAATTTCGTTAAAATCATTATTTCCTTTAATTATTTGAAATTTTTGGATTGCTTATAATTTGTTTAAGAAACCCATGACAAATGCACATGTACTGTAAAACGTATATTTCCATCAAATATATGTCATGTAAAATAGATGGATCCACAATCATACATTAAAAGTATGATTAACACAAATCTCTAAAGGCATAAATTTTGCATTCCTTCTTCCAGCTTCACCTTTTCCAGCTCGGCTTTGTTAACAGATGATCCAGACATGGCTCCGTCAGAGTCCACTGCTCCATTAGCACACACCTCTCTCATCACCTTATACAGAAAACAAAACACACTCAGGGAGCTGGAGCACACACACATACATACATACACACACACACGTTCTTCAGGAGCATACTGAGTAGCGATGGGCATTCAGAATTGTTTCCTACTTTACATTTTTACATTACATTACATTTTTAACTAATTTTAAAAAGTTTTAAACAATGAATTAAAGGGTTTTTAACAATAAATACATTTTTTTTAAAATAATTAATTGTTTAATAGTACATTCAGAGTTTTAATTCTACACATATAATCAAATTGTCATTTCTGTACTTTGATTATATTTGCGAAAAAAATTGTCTGTTTGTTTGTGCACACTTCACATAAAAACTACTGAACAAATTTTAATGTGGTGTATTTGACCGAGCTTAAGGTAACCTACACTCTTTGTTTCATCGCAATCGGCCCACGGGAAGAGAAGTTATGCCAATTATAAAATGAAATGAAAAACGCCCTTATATCATAAAAAAAGAAATCAACCTTGAAAAACTCATTAAATCAATCAAAACATCAAATTTCAACAGATGGCGCTGTACATTTTTAAATACGCGCTTATGAGTGTGCAACTGAAATCTACTTAATAAACGCAAACTCGCACCATTCTGTGCACAAAATTTTAAATTACAGTAACTGGACATTTTTTTAAAGGTTTTAAATTTGTATTTAAATTTAAAATTGTTTAAATAAATTAATTCTGAGATGGTTCAATAACACATTTTTAAGCAATTTCAAGATGCAAAATTAAATAATCGTTTTTTTTTTTTTATAATAATAAATTCTACTTCACTTGACAACAACATGACTTTTGCGACTGCCATTATTTTTCCGGGTAAAGACTACTTCTACTTTCTACTTAGTTTTAAGTAGAAACTGAGCAGCAATCACCGAATCACCATTTAAAGACTTATTCCCAGTTATCCAAAAGTGTCCACATTCCACCATGCAGCACACAGCGGTGACGTGCCATGCACTCAGAGAGCTGTTCCATGCACCAGTGCTCTCCCTGCATACTGCATGAATGACACATTCAGATATAAATCCACACACAGGCATAATATCACCTCAAGCCAGAATCCAAACCAGACTCCGCCCCTTATGTAAGAAACTCAGGACGGCCTCGTCAACCCAGATTCCAGACGTACACACGTATTCACTTCTTAAATCCATAGCACTGACTACAGCTGGCCAGATTGTTACTAACAAAAGAGAGATGGTTATAAAAGTGTCTTTTTTTCCTCCCTCTTTTTCACTTTAATGCACAGATGCTGAATATGACGTTTAATTGAATGCATCATAAATCCGGGTGTGATGTTAATCCACATTTTTTTAATGTGAAAAAATGAAAACAGCTCCGCTCACAAGACTAATTAAACTCAGCCATTTGCTTGTGAACAATCCCCTGTAACAAGTGTATACTTTGATTGTTTGTTTTACCTCTCCTGGGCAAACTGTATTAATAAATAAAATCATTTCGATCAATACAAACCTTTTTTATTCAGATTGTAAAATACACAATAAGGTAAATTATAGTTAGCATTTAAAAACCATGAAGTTCCAACAACCATATAAAGCTATAGTAGCTCATTTAACAGCGTTCCTTCCAACGCTATACCCCTAAGTGCCGTATCACGTTCTGATGAAGACCCTGAAGTTCCCAAAAATAACAAAGAACGCAGAACGGGGTCAAAATGGAAAAACGTGCATTTATCAAGTTCATCCTACGTCCTAGTCACATTCCTTGTTAGTTTCTCAATGATGAGATTGAACCGAGTTATTATCCGATATCGTCATGCTCATACCGGACACATTTCACATGCTTACTACTGTACGTTGTCATTGTGTCCGACGGGTTGCTATAACACGTGCACTGCTTTTCATCAGGAAGTCATGGTGTGAGGAACTGGATCCAGTATTTATACAAAACTCTCTGAAAGTGACGTACTGTAGGGGCGCTGATAAACATAGCACCAGAAGATTGCAATGTCAACTTAATGGTTAATGGTCTTCTACAATGTGACATGGACCTACACAAGCCTGAAGAGGGCGCTGTGAGAACTCCATCGACGTGGCAATGACAGCTCTGTCAGAGCACCATCCAGTCTTTCTCATCTAAGCCATGCTTGTAGTACGTCAATGAAGTCACTAAGACGTGTCAGTTACACCATTAAATTCTACGTCCTTATTAAGTTCTTCCTGCGTCTTGCTTCGACCACGTCCTCAGCTGTTTTTTTTTTGTTTTTTTTAACGAGTCCAAGCTACACGTCAAGGGAGACAATACTACGTGCTTCTTACCGTTGTTACTGCATTGACACAATTTTTAAGTCTCATTCATGTCGTTAGTGACGTCCTCTTGTCCTGATTGTCCCCTTCTGAGGAGATAAGCGATGTCTCCTAGCTGATATGAACATCCCTGACACCACCTTCAGCACTGTGTTCCTTTTTCTCTTATTTAACCAAATTACTGTCCGACGAATACTAAAATATGCTCCTTATCTTGAAAATCGTTTAAAAAAAATTATAATACAATTTAAATTAAACAGCCAGGCAAACCAAAGCAAGGTGCAGGAGCAGACGTCCACACAGCTCTGCATCGGGCATGTCTGTATAACTGAAGTGCCAGATCCGTAAACTTAAAACACAGCAAACACACACACACACAGCAACGTCTTACCACATCATCCAGAAGAGAGACAGGTGACAGGGAAGGGAAAAAAACAAAACAAAAACAGAAATAGAGATAGAGAGAGAAGATGAAAGCCAAAGATGGAGATCAGAGGAGCTGAAGAGAGAATAAAACTGAAAGAAAAAAGAAAGAAAAGAAAAAGAAGGGGGAAAAAAACACAGAATAGAAGCTATTTAATATTTAAGAGGATTAGTCCTGAAAGGAACGATTGATAAAGCAGGGTAATGTTTTCCATAAATGAAAGATTAGTTAATAATCACTGGACGGAGCTTTAATAAAGTGCCGTTTGTATGGCGAGAGGCGCTCACGTCACTCCTGCGTGATTTAACAAGGCTGAGAACATTTCTCTCCGGGCGGTAACGCTCCTTCTGATGGCTCTCATATGTGAGCGCTTATGTTCTAGCGAACTGCAGAAGTAATGAAGAGCGATACTGCATGAGAAGGAAATTTACTCTCCATCAAAGCAATCCATCACACACACACACACACACACACACACACACTTGTGAGGAGTGTATTCACTATGCGAGTCTTCGTTGATGTGTGTATGAGCATCTAGGTGAAAATCAAACGGCGTGTAAATGAAACCCAACAGTGCGGCGACACACGGGTAAGGGTGTGGGAGGGATTTATGTGGGATTGTTAATAAGACTCTGACGTTTATTGCTCCGGTATGCTTTCGATACACACAAGTATTCTGGGTTGCCGTTTTCCTAAACACAGATGGTGCCAGGGCGGGCTTTCACACCCACGGATCAATAAACACATCCGCGTTACCGCTAGCAGATGAAGAACAGATTCTGTTTCTTCAAAATAATCATGAAGGGGGCTATACCTGGTTTTGCAGATGTTGCACAAGAATGTGTGAAAATTTTGGCTTAATTTTTTATAACTCTGTGGGAAAATAATCAACTTTACGGTTATGATTAATTACCACTCGGCTGGATCACACCTGACCTTTCATTGATTATTTTTCTCTAGTCTTTCATTTGTCCAACTTATAGTATAATTTCAGTATAATTAGTGTATTAATAGTGTATGTAATAATGTAGTAATTAGTGTATCAGTAATAATTAAACATGATGGAACATGTTTACAGGTATTACAGGTAGTCTCCAACTTACGAACGAGTTCTGTTCCGGGATCACGTTCATATGTCCGATATGTTCTCAAGTTCGACAAAGTGAGTCTCATACCTCTTTGACACGAATATACAATGTAAAGCACACCAATCAACCTGACTAAATCTCTGTCCCCTTACCGCACACTGCTGTCATGTGCCCAAAAACCATAATCGCACCTAATTAAATAAATCTCACTGAAATGTGAAATGCAACAGTGTTGTCTCTGCGCCTTTAAAGCGCAAGGGGAATCCCATTGTATAGACATTGTATAAATTCACTTACACACTGAAAATATTCTAAATAATTGTAAATACTGTAAATATCTAGTGCACTACAGTGTACTGTTCTTTGTACAATACTCATGAGCTACTTCCGCGCTTGAACCGGAAGTAGAACCGAGGTCCGTTCGTATCTTCAGAAATTCGTAACTCGGATGTTCGTAAGTCAGGGACTAAAAATACATACATGACGGTTAAATTTATCACTTGTATAACTAATGTTAGCGAGGTTTTGGTGCTCAACAAAGATTTTATGGAAATAGACGTATTTGTTTCTGACTCTGCGGCTCAGTTAAAATTTTCCCTTCTAAGTATGTGTATTTCTTTCTTTCTTTCTTCTTCTTCTTTTTATTACCTTTAGCCACTCTTCGGCCTGCTCTTTGCTGTGCACTGCAAGCACCAGAGCGTCTGCCCCCTGGTGGACGATTTTCAACTCGTGCTTCTTCTTCTTGCTGTCTTTGGGGATGTGAGTGACGCTGCAGCCGGACAGGAGGAGCTCCATCTGAGGAGTATGGTCTTTAGATGATTTATAGCACTGAGATACAAGAAGAGAGAGAGAGAGAGAGAGAGAGAATTAGGGATGTTTTGTGATTTATTAACATTAGAGGATAAGTTTTTTTAATATATTCGGTGGTGTGAACGCTCACGAGGAGTTTATTGTCCTTGATGACGCAGAGCAGTTTGGTCCACTGCCCGAAGCGTTTCTTGCGCAGGAGGAAAGCGCAGATGTGTGCGTCCTTCACCAAGTCCATGGACGCCTCCTCCGAGGGCCACTGATGGCGCATCTTCTGTCCCTTCCCGTCCTCCTCTTCCTCGTCGTACGACTCGTACGAGCTGCTCATGGCGTCTGAGTCGTACTCTGAAACCAGACAACAGAACACAGACAGAAATTAGATCCCGCTGCAATTCGCAATAATGTTCTCGCACCACATGTAACTCCATATTACTCATGATCAAAACTTAATGTTTATACGCATGCAGGACGTCCAGAAAAACGCAAAAAGTGTTTGTGTTAAGAGTTCTGTGAGTGTTCTCACGGGAGGTGATGTATTCTGGAGCTTTCCCAGGACCCAGAGGCACGGCTTCCTCGTAGTAGCCTTCAGGAAGAGAGGAACTGGGCAACGGTGGCGGCCCGTTATCAGGAGGCTGCAGACACAGAGAGAGAGAGAGAGAGAGAGAGAGAGAGAGAGAGAGGGAGGGATTAGGAAAAAAGGCAATGTACTTTTTCTCACAGCACAAACTACTAAAATTTCTGGATTTTGAATTTTTTTTTTTACAATTTTGACAAAAGTTGCAGGGGGGCAAAGCTAACCTTATGAGGAATTAAATAGAAATAAATGAAAAAGTATAGAATTTACTATTATACGAAAAAGAAATAAATAAAATGCACATGCACAGTTTTTTTTTTTAAAGAAAATATTTTCTGGTTTTACATGATTTCTCTCCTTACATTTCATTTTATTTTTAACTTTAAAATTTTTTTTAACTTATAACTTTTATATTGTGTTTAAAGAATTTTTAGTTTATCTATTTATATCTATTCAATTTATCCAACTATCTATATATTTCGTTTTCATGATCTTCTACTTAGTACGGTCCTGCCACGTAATATTTTCCAGGATCAAAAAAGTTAATCTTAAGGTCAAGCTTAATTTCACTTAAGGTTAAAATAATTTAAATTGAATAACAGATGTTTCTATGATATTGTCACGGATAACATGACATACAGTATAAACTGTTTGCTTAAACAGCCAATCAGATAAAGGAGCGACGTCAATCCAACTTCAGTGTACTATTTTTATTCACAAAACATCCAGTGTTCGAAAAGCGGGTATTAATATTGCATTTTGTATGCGTATGATATTGTATACTAGTAATACTTATTAGAAAATAAATTTATGGACAGGATCAAGAATGAGTCCATCAGAGGGACAACCCATGTTAGATGCTTTGGAGATAAAGTCAGAGAGGCCAGATTGAGGTGGTTTGGACATGTTCAGAGGA
>JAQMYI010000006.1:25122700-25133654 GCA_030014275.1 Clariallabes melas | reverse complement strand
AAAAAATTTGCCTTGTGTGCAGTAGAATTTTGATGGATCGCAATGCATCATAGAATCGAATTGAATCGAATCGTTACATGGTGAATCATAATCGAATCGAATCGTGAGGGCAGTGCCAATGCACACCCCTAATCACCACTGACTGACTTCTGGGGACATTTATAACATTTATAACATCGGGGAATAAACTTCCACAAACTGAATAAGAAGTCTGTTTGGAAGTCCAAGCCGATCAGGAAGTGTGAAAGGTTCAGTTCAGTTCAGTTTTATCTGCATAGTTCTGTTAACAACATACATCGTCACAAAGCAGCTTTAGAGCATTTTCACATTAGACAGAACTGATATCTACAGTATCCAAGAACGATTATACGCCCCCCCTGCCCATTCCCCCCCACTGTCCAGCGTTCACCTTATAATTTTTTCCCGTACTCGGGTATGCTTGCGTATTTTCACTCTCCGATACAGCAGGTGGCAGTATGCCCCTAGTTGGTTTGCGAGCCGAAATTAAACATAAATAAACGTAATGTTTAATGTTAAGAGTAACGCTCTCATTTGCCTTCCTACTTAATCAGTTATGACTGTGTAGGTAGATTTCAGGGGAGACAAGATGCCACTGATGACGTCGTGTCCACGTCCGTGTTCAGGTTTGATTGGCTTCCATATTTGATTCCGTATTCGAATATGCTGTATTGTTGTTCTCAAGACCAGCTTTTCCAGTGGGCATGGTTCCTGAGAGTGGAACAATTGTGTTCTTACTGATCAAAATGAACCAGGTGAAGAAGAAACTCTTCCTGAGAATACGTTATGAAGACAAAAACGCTGGACAGAATCAGAGTAAGATTCCTGTGTAGAGGTGTGGAAGAGTAAAGACAATCTTTTTTTGTGTTTATAGGACGATGAGCAGAGGGCGGAGTTTATGGTTACAGCATTACTTAGGTACTCAGGTATTTACAGACGCAGGTGACAGGAACATTTTGTGGACATGACAAGACTGGACATGTTGTGTCAAAATACAGAATAAATACTTAAATTAAATATGAACAAATTCCCTGCACTTCTTAACCCACCAAGAAGTGCAATGTTTCCTTTCTGTAAAGGAACGCGTGGCAAAAGACGGGAATCAGACGGTCTGTCAGTAAAATCCCGGAGTTTAAACCTGGCGACTCAGGCCGAAATCATCAGACTGAAAGCAATACTCAGTGTTTCCTCAATCACTAGTTTATTACCACATACCGGGAAAACAAAAAAAACACCATCAATCTCATGATGGGGCACTTAGTTGTGTTACTTTAAATAAAAATAACAACAAAAATGCACAGCAGGAAAGCATGGTGCTATCTTTCTAATAAATGCTGAAATGCTATGTAATTTGTGTTGTACATGTTTACATGTCGTGTCTTTACAAAGTCATCTTTACTCCAGTCTAGTAGGTGGCACCAACTCAAAACAAGAAGAAGAATAAGTAACACTCTCACAAAAGAAGAGAGTATTTTGCTAGCACTTACAGTAAGTGATGCCATTTTTAAAATAATGTGTTCATTTTTCACCACTTAACGGTTATTAGTTTTACAATGTGTGAATTGATTCTGAATCAAGTAAATCGAATCAACCAGCACGAAAAGGAATCTTTGCATTTCTTCCTGAGCGCATCGTCGATACACTAGAGCAAGCATCGACGTGAACGCTCGGTCTTAAATCTTAAAGTAACCTCAACATCGCAATGAACTCGATAACACGAACAACTGATCCAGTAATCATCATCAACGTCCTGCTGGTGAGCCGTGAATCTCAAGAATGACATCATGTGACCTAAATTAAAAAATCTCCATATGTGAGAGTGAAGCGTTCGTGAATAGCAAATATATCGAATAAATACGCTTCATTAATTCATTTACAAAAAAAAAAAAAAACGATCCATCCTTGTGAAAGGAACCTTGTTTGCGTTATAGTGTTGAGTTTTCCAAGTTATCGAGTTTAATCTTCATGTACTGCAAAATTACTGAAACATCACAAATTTCATCGGAAAGAGGTTTGGAATTAAATTTGTCCATAAACACGCTCTTCTAAAAGCGTAATAAGAGTGTAAAATCATGACTCTAAGGCAATACCAGTGCGAGGAAAGCACAAACTTTTTCTTCCTGTACGTTTCTCTGGCGTAACATAACACTCCTCAGAGCGTGGAACCAAATTAGAACCACATGCTGCTGCTTCAGTTTGAACTTAACCTAACTGCTGGAACAACTCGTCAAAATGTGGTCTTTGTTAAAGTTTTTTTTTTTTTTAAAGATACATTAATTAAGTTCCATCTGTGTTAGAAAGGTTTTTCACTCCCTGCTGAGCACTCACCCCTGGAGGCGAACAGGATAGGGTCGCTCCGCATGGTCGAGGCGATCACATCTAACCCAGCATCCAGGAGCCTGATTTCACCCAGTCCAGCCCAGAGAGACCGGCTCGTATTCTGCTTGGGAAAACTTTCTTCTCTTTTCTCTCCTCCTCTTTTTTTTTTTCCTTCCTCCCTCCTTCTACCAGGTCCTGCCCTCAAACTAGACAATCTCCTTCTTTGTTTTCTTCGAGTGCCTAAAAATCTGTCAGGTTACAAAGAACAGTGAATAAACCTGTCTTTTCTTTGGGTTTTTTTTTTTTTTCCTTTCCTTCCTTTCTCAGCACACTCTCTGTGCCTTCTTTACTGTCCAGACGCCGCTCGATGAAAAGCGACACCTCTCTCCCTCTCTCTCTCCTTTTCCTCCCCTCCCCTTTTTTACTCCACCCTCAAGCCTTTCGAGTTCTCCTCCTCCTCCTCCTTACATCCTAATTCTTTCTCTCTCTGGATGTGTGTGTGTGTATGTGTGTGTGTGTTAGGGTGTGTTTGTTTATGTGTGGATGACTGCCTACAGCATCTGTAGTGTACTGACACACTTTTGTTTCAAAGCAATGATCATTTAAAATAACCTCAAACCTCACGCATGTTCTCGTGGTGGAGCTGAGTGCAGAGAGCGGAGGAGAAAAAAAGCTCACGGTGGTAATTACAGCGCTACAGCAAATTCCCTACAAAGAGAACAAAGCCTCATGACAGATGTGGTTTGAAAAACAAATACCTCAGTGTACGCCGGGATCCTGGGGGCTCACAGGGATCAGAACCTCTAATTTACACCTAACTGGGAGGTAAAGACTGGAACATATACTGTATACAGTATATAAATATCATCATGGATGGACTCTTGAAGCTGAGCGATACAAATTTTAAATACTGATTTTGCAATATGTTCTTTCACAATACTCTCACTTTCCCACCTTTCTGATAATGCTGTGAATTATAACCATATTTTTGTAACTGCTGTAACATCAGCAAGAACAAGTTGTTTTGAGAATGTACAAGTAAGTTTGTTTTTTTTTGAGAATGTTCCAAAACATTATGGATAATTTATAACTAAATGGATAAAAAGATAGAATACTTTGTTTATTTAAATCTTTTAATTGTTGAAAATTGGTTGTGGTAATAAAGTTTTAAAATAAAAAAGCAGGAGGTGTTGTTATATTAAAATAATAAATTTTGTGAGCAGTAACTCCATTGTTGATTGTTGCATCATGTTCAGCTGAATGAACGCACGAGTACCAGCAGACCATGGATGGATGGATGGATGGATGGAAATTTGGATAAATACATGGATGGATGGATGGATGGATGGAAATTTGGATAAATACATGGATGGATGGATGGATGGATGGATGGAAATTTGGATAAATACATGGATGGATGGATGGATGGATGGATGGATGGATGGATGGGTAGATATATATGTGGTGAAATACATGATTGTATTGATGGATACCTGAATGGATTGATGAACAGGTGATGGATGGATAGACACGTGCATGGATAAATAGATGGATAAGTGGATGAATAAATAGATGGACGGGAAAATGAATACATTTACATTTGGATTGATGGATACATGGAAGAAAGGACTTAAAGGATGGATATATGGATAGATACATACATGGATGGATAGATGAAGGGATAAATGGCCATGTGGAATAATACATGGATGGATGGATATGTGGATGGATGGCTACAAGGATTCAAGGATGGATACTGTACATGGGCAGATGTATTTCTGGATGGATGGATAGATACATGGACAAATGGATGGACGTCCTGTATCTACCACACCTCAGCTCCTCCTAGAAGCAGCGTGAGACTCAGTACAGTGTCACTGCGTAAGTATGAGGTGTATCTGACGTTCCACGGTAATGCTTGAGCTCCTTCATCTCTCCACAGGAGATCTGTCTCCACTCCATCCATCACTCGGCAAGCAAGAGGACATTGACTACAACTGCTTGGTCACAACCTGTCATTAGACAGACAAAACAAAAAAAAACCTGTCTGTCCTCCAAAACTGTGAATTCTTCTTATTCTTATCAGCCCCCTGCCTCAGGGTTGTTTCGGTGATGGTGTTGGGGGTTGCTCTGTTGAAAAGTTCACCTCATGAAATTTATAACTCACTAACTTTAACACTAGGAAGAAGAAAAAGGGTTAAGATGTTGGAGTGCTAAGCAGAAGGTTATAGGTTTATACCCCAGCACCGACAAGCTGCCACTGGTGGGCACATGAAGAAAAATCCCTCAACCCTCAACAGCTAAGATAATGAAAGAAATGTAAGTCTCTCTGCATAAGGGTGTCTGAAAAAGGGGTGGCATGGTGGCGTAGTGATTAGCACTGTGCCCATGCACCTCCAGGGTCAGGGTTCCATTCCCACCTCAGAGTCTGTGTGCATGGAGTTTGCATGTTCTGCCCGTGCTTGGTGGGTTTCCTCCACGTATTCCAGTTTCCTCCCACAGGTATGTCCCAAAAACAAATAGCTTAGGCTAATTGGTGTTCCCAAAGTGCCCGTAGTGTTTAAATCACAACGGGGTGTCGAGTTAGCAACATGACCCCTTGAGTAATGCCACAGAAACAATGAATATATATGCAGGGTGAGAATCTGTCACTGGATGGCATGTGGATGGACCAAAAACAAAATCTAAATAAAAGAAGAAGGTAATGCCTTTTGCATTATCTCAGAGACACAGTTGTATGATGCCAGCAGATTAGCGACTTAAATCCATGCATGCACAGTCAAACCCATTTACGTGCAGACTAGACATATTTTCTTCATAACTGTCCCTGAGGCCTTTAGTGTGTAATGTCAAAAAAGATGGATGGAAAATGATCAAAGAGAATTGTTAGTGCAGGATGTTGCAGGAACGGCTTTTAAGGGCGTTTTCACACTTGAGATATTTTCCAGACTCCACGGTGGTTTCTCACGGTGAGAGTTCGACGGAGTCTGAAGTTTGATTTCAAGCCTGTAGTTTGTTTTCAATCCCAGGAACAATCCAGAGAATCGGTCTCTCATTCTCTGTTGTCCTAAAAACGGGAATCTGGGGTTAATTTCCATTGTTGTGGATGGCGCAAGCTATCCATTCTCAGTATCTGTTCTCATAGGCCTCAAGTTGTCACATGACTTCCTGGTTCCAGTTTCTTAATGTTGAGAAAGGGGTATGAGGCAGTATGAGTGCTGCAAGGTTGATTACCTTACTTGAGTGTTGAAACTAAAGGAAAAATAGTATAAGAGGTGTATGGAGTTTGGGAAAGACTTCAATCACGTGAATCGTATGCTTTCGTAAGCACGACATCGTTTATTATCAGATTTGAGTGTGGCATGTTGAATACAACAGTATATATTTAAAATACCCATAAAACTTGATGCCACACGAATTTTAAAAGGGGGTATAATGTATAAAGGGGTTAGGAGATACTTGTTTGAGTTTGAGCACAAGGCTAGCCTTGTTTCTCATCAGCTGACATCAAGAAAGAAGAAAAACCAGATCAAGAATCAGGTCATGTTGCTGTTTTAAACCAAATCCTCAGGGTTGCTGTAACTCTTTCAAGAAGGTTTATCTGTAATAAACATTCCACACCAAATAAACGCTTAGCACAAAAAGAAACAAACCCACAAGGAATACGGAGGAAACAGGAAGAGAAGGGGAAACTGACCATTAGTGAAATGAGGAATGGAGAAAGGCTCGTGTTGACTCTCCATCTCTCTCAGTTCTTTGCCTGGTATTCGAGGCACGCCTTTCAAAACACTGAATAACTCACGAAGCCTTTCTACTGCACGCCAGCACTCACGCCACCTGCATGGGATTTTGGGAGTGTGCGTGTGTATGTGTGTTTGAGTGTGTGCTGGAGAGGGGGGTGAATGAGGGGGGTCCACTTTAAACAAACTCCACACTAATGACACATAAAGCAGGGTGGTGCTCACTTTCCACTGTTTCCCTCATGGCTAAAAGCTGCCCGAGTTGCTGAGACTCACATAAGTCTTGTTCTTTATTATTAATATTATGAGCAAAACACCACTGCTGAAAAGATATAAAATATTTCACCTTACGGAATAAAAAAAACGCAGCTGTTCAGGAACAGAATGATTGAGGGGCGATAAAATTCTGCATCATTTCACCGTTATTTAAAAAAAACTGACAATAAGGTAACAATCATTTTGATGTTTTTTTTATTGATAGGACACAATATTTAAAAGATGGATATTTATCCCTTTAATGCAAGTTGTACAAGTTAGTTCAGAGATGAGGCTGTTTTTACAAAAAAATACTGTATAAGTTGTAAATCACCTCCAAACCACTTGGTGGCAGAGTCATGAGAACGATACACCGATAGGCAATAAGAAAGTTTTAAGACAAGATGGCCCACTATAGGAAAGGTCCTTTAAGTCAAGACGTCTGACTGTAAGAAAGGTCCTTTAAGTCAAGACGTCTGACTGTAAGAAAGGTCCTTTAAGTGAAGACGTCTGACTGTAAGAAAGGTCCTTTTAGGTTAAGGTGTCTGTCTGACTGTAGGAAAGGTCCTTTAAGTCAAGATGTCTTACTGTAAGAAAGGTCCTTTTAGGTTAAGATGGCTGACTGTATGAAAGGACCATTCCAACAAGATAGCTGAGTGTAAGAAAGATCACACTTGGCCATATAAAATCTGTAAAGTGAGTGCTAACGTTCAGCAAAGGAGCCGCTAGTCCTAATCCAGCTACTGTAGCAATGATTCACCAACTTCCCAATAGTGTCTTAAAAGGTTCTGCTGCAGAATTAAATAACTAAACATTCTTTTAACATTCTTAAAATTTAAGAATACCCAAAGCGAACTTCATGGGGACCAAACTGTTCTTTGTTGGCATGTAGTTACAGCTTCGAGGTTAGTCAAAGTACCATTTCTGTCTAATATTATCTATTTACTCAATCTCTCTGTTTATTGAACCTAATTAAGTTCTATACTCTAGAGATTCTCATTCCCTTTGTTTCAAACTGATTTCTTAAAAATTTCCCAAGCTCCTCCCTAGGGACGCGTCCTTAACCAGTCTACAGCAATCTCCATTTCTCTTAGCATGTCAGTAGTACTGTGTATCTAACACACAGAAGAACACGGCATGACTGTCCACAGCTGAGTGAAACGTTTTCCCTGATATTAATTCTAAAGTTATCAGCTAACTGTTGACATTTTCTAACCTTTGCCATTTGTGACAGGATCTGATATTCAGTATGTTTCTCTAATTTTAGAACCCGTTTTTGGTTTTATATACAAATATTTTTTTCCACTTGCTGTAATATTGGCATAAATACCAAGAAACTGTGGGATTTCTAGGCTAGGGTTTTGTACATTGAATATTTCATACCTTAACACATCTAACAACAGGTGTGGTCAGCTTCTTGTTTTTAGTTTCATTTATATCTTGTGGACATTTTGCTTCCTTCAGATGCATCACAGTATGGAAGCACAGGCCATCCTGCTTGTTGATTAGCTAGCTGTTAAAAACAAGAAGGGTTTTGCTCTGGGTACGACTTTTGGATTACACCTCAAACCTGATTGAGTCATCTCTACCAGTCGGTTGAGATATGGTATGCTCGACCGACTGCGGCTGAGAGTCTCTTCACCGTACTGTGCTTAAAGTGTTCTGTAAATGTCAATCGCTTTTACGACTTCATTCACTAGTAATGTAATCCTGGGTTGACGTGAACGCCCCCTGAGGAGTATGACTATTTTTGACTTTTGTGCTGCTAGACATCCACATGAAAACTTTCGGATTTTATGTGATTTATATTCTTAAATTTTTTAAATATTTATACTTTTACCATGAAGCAACATCTCAACCATTTGGAAGAGGTCTATAATGTAGTCGGTTGACGAAAGCAAATAAAAAATGCAAATAAAATAAAATCGATTACATCTTCAGTCGATGCTAAATTAGCCTTCAAACACGCTGAGTGAAGCGAAGATCTCAGTCTGAACACTTTAATCATGGCTCAGGTTACAGATCTGAGGTGGAAGTTGCAGAATTTGACCCCGGGAGAGTGACGGGATGGTTCTCAAAGAGAAGGAGAGCATAAGTGCAGAGGTCAGACTCTTATCCAGACCACTCGAGACCTCAGGAAGGAAGAAATCAAGGAAATAAGGAAGGAAGGAAGAGAGAAAACAAGGAGAATGAAACTCTGAGACATGATCCTGGAGATCGTTTCCTTCTCAAACACACACACACACACACACACACACACACACACACTGAGTAACAGTGACAAATGGATGATGAAGAACAGCTCAGCATTCCAACAAGACTTACGTGCCTAAGATTTACTGGATCCTCTCTTTCTCTGTACAACTTCATCTCACATACACTACATGAGCAGTTTGGATCGTTTATCAATGAAGAGTGTACATTAAAAACATGTGCATGCAGTGTGACTCACTCGCACACACACACACAAGGTTGAACTGGCAGACGGAATGGAAACTGGAATGAATGGTTTTAAGTAGTGCTTCCTCTCACGCTGTTTTACACGTCTTCAAGCACCTCCTCTCGTACCTACCTCTTTACCCTCTCACCAACAATCCAGCCATCGATTTCCACTTTTTCCTGTCTCTCCATTATCACGGATGACAGACTGTTTTCTCATTAGTAAACACATGGCATATTTGATTCACTTCCTGAAGTGGAGTCGATTCTTAATCAAATAACTTTCACAGAAATGTTTGACATGTTACAGTATATTTGATTCACTTCTTGCAGTGCAGTCGATTCAGAGTCAAATCACTTTCTAACTAGACAATGTTATGTTTGATTCTCTCGCTGAAACAATATTCGATTCAGAGTTGAATCACTTTCTCCCTAGAAAAAGTTTGATATTTGATTCACTTCCTCCAGTGGAGTCAATTCAGAGACGAATCACTTTCTTTCTAGAATATGTTATGTTTGATGCACTTCCTGAAACAAGTTGATTCAGAAACGAATCACTTTCTCTCTAGGAAAAGTTCTGTTTGATTCACATCCTGCATTGGAGTCAATTTTGAGTCAAATCAATTTCACACTAGAATGTTTTGGTTTGATTAATTTGCTAAAATGAGTTTAAGCATGAGTTGATTCAGAGACGAATAACTTCCTCAATAGAACAAACAATATTTGATTCACTTCCTGCAGCGGAGTCGACTCAGAGTTGAGTATCTTTTCACTGGAACACATGGCATGTCTGATCCACCTCCCACTTACTCTCTCACAATAACATGTGACTTGTTTAATTCACTTCCTGCGCTGGAGCTGAGCGAGCGAGCGAGCGTTACTGTTGTAAACGTTATGTAAAGAACCTCACAGGGGTGGAGAACGTACCATGAACCATAGCGTGCAGGACATACGATCGATTGAAGAAATCTGCATGCTCTTTCTTTAATCTTCCTCCGTGTCCATCTGGTCATGTCTGATTGGAGTCAGACAAACAGCGGTCAGGAAGGCCCAGCAGGATAACCATTCACTCACACACTCACACACACACACACACACCACCATCTGTCTAGCCAGCAGCCATGGTCCTGTGTGCTGTGTTATGGCTCCAGTCAGCTGGGAACCCCAGTGGGAGCAGACGGAGTGGGTGAGGGGGTTCGTACTGGGGGTTAGAGCATGATTACAGAGAGAATCTGCTCTCATACAACATTCATAAGCTCAGAGTCAGGAAGCCTAAATCACTCAGTCATCCTTTTCCCTGAAACAAAACCCCCAAACACGCATCCTCCCTCCGACAGGACGTTTCACTTCCTCAGACGGAACCTGGTGTTACGCGTCATACAGAGTACTTTAGCGCTGGTTTAGAGGTTATAAAGTCAGATGTGTGAGCGAGGAATCCTTACAATTCATTTACAGAATAAATAAATAAATAAATAACTCCCATCCGAGTTCCTGCAATGTGCAAGTGGTGCTGGTGAGTGATTGTGTGTAGAATACGGACGTTCTTTAAAATGTTTATCTATGCAGTGTCCACCTGCCATCCGCGAGCGATTAATTAGTGGTAGTAGCGGCGCGCGGTGTACTCAGACACAGTAAATGCAGCATTTAAAACATTTAAAAAGGTTGCACTGATGGATGCAAATGCTCTGCAGAGAAACATCCTACTCTCAAGGAGGATTAAGACTTAAAACTTAAACAGCGCGGATCTGTGCGGCACCACAGCGCTGAACTGATAAAAAAAAAAATATTTAATTTACAAACAATCGCTTATACAAAAGTCCTTCCAGTGTGTGTTAACGAGGAGGCTTCAGACATCACACTGTGCATTCGGGTTTTCTGATATGTCAGGTAGAACCAAAGTTATCTTTACTTTTAAAACGTGTAAACTGTGCTGCTTTAGGAATATGGGAATGATGTCGCAAAAATGTAGAACTAAAAATGTGCATATTGTTATTATTATTATTATTATTATTATTATTATTATCTGTCACAAAAACAACCATAAAAAGACAGGATCTTATGAATCTGTGCATTTTTTTAAAAAACATTTTTAAAACAAAAATAAAACAAAATTCAGTTCATTAAATTGCCCAGGTTTTGTTGACAAAAAATGATACGTCACGATGTGCTGCACAATCCTTTAT
>JAQMYI010000006.1:25019408-25041615 GCA_030014275.1 Clariallabes melas | reverse complement strand
GGGTGTTCTCTGTAGTGTTTAGGTCACATATTGTGATACACACAGTCTCTGGCAGCTGACTACACACACACACACACACACACACACACACACACACACACACACACACAGTGATCCAACAGCATTAGAAATGAAATGAAATCAGTGACAGTATTGTCGTTATGCTCTGTGTTCTGTGTCTGTTCATGTCATGTGACCATTAGTCACAGTTATGTAAGGAATAAAACACTCATGAGGTGCTTTAACAGGAAACTAATCAACAGCGGGGTGGTGTAATGAAGGTGACGTTGATTATTTTTCCGGAACGGCACATCCTGAGATGTTTTATTCCTTTAAGACCACCAAAGCTCTGAAACTGGAGACTCCTTTACGGTATATTAAATTCTCCATCAACAATTACATCATTTGTTTGTTGCTATAGAAACCATATCATTTTAGAACAAATGCATTAATTGAAAACAAAGAAACTTCAGCTAGATCCTGGCGTATGAATCCATGTGCTGGTGTTTATGAGCTGCGTGTGGGTGGAGTGTGCAGGCTTTGAGGAGCGCGACACGCCCCGCCGTGCTGAATAACACCCTCATGTTGTCATGATCTGTTCAGGCAGCTCAGTGAAAACACATCCAGGTTCTTTCCCGAAGCGGTGCGCTGATCTGCCAGACAAATCCAGACAGCGAAGCTCCCGAAAAAACAACGCCACGGCTCTCAGGGCCCGGCTGTTCCGAAGCTGTGGAACGACAGGGGACGTTTCTAACACAGACGTCTCCTGTGAAGATCAAAGCAGAAGCCTGGACACCTCACACACCCCGTGCAAGAACCTCAGGTAGAGGTCATGACCTGTAAAGGAACTCAATGCCAACACGGTGAAATCCCTGCTGAAAGCTGATTGGCTGAGACCGGCTTTGTTTTTTGTTTTTTTTTATTGTCATTAGATTAGGTCATACAGTTCTATAGGCTTACTGGAGGTCTTAACTCCGCCCCTGATACAAGACCACGCCCCCAAATTATGCAGGCATCCTCAAAGTCTGCCCTTTAACACATGACAGAATGCTACAGTACTGAAGAAGAAGAAGAAGAAAGGACAAACAACACGCAGATTACGAAAAGGAAGAATAAAAGAAATAAGAAGAAACAAGAACAAATAAAATTTGAAGAAGAAGAAGTTAAACAACTAAAGATTGACAGAAGAATAGAACAAACAACATGCAGAAGAAAGAAAAGAAGAATTAATAGAAAAAGAAGCAGAAGAAGTACAAACTGGTAGAGTTTAGAAGAAAGAAGAAGAAGAAGACGGATATGAAAAGTAAGAACAAAAAGAAAACAAAGGTACTAGAAAAAGAAAAAAGAAGAACCTGAAAAAAGAAGAAGAAAAAAGAGAAAGATGTAGAAGGAGGATAGAAATAAGAAGAAAATAAAGGAAGTGAGAAGTAAAAGAAAAAGAACAAACAAAGAAGAAGAAAAAGAGGAAGAAGAATGAAAACAAGCACAACAACACGCCAAAGAAAAAAAAGCTGAATTAAAAGAAAAAGTAACAAAAGTAGGAAATCAAGTGTCGTAGTAGTCGAAGAAGAAGAGAAAACAACAAGAAGAAAAAGAAGAAGAAAAGAAATATGAAGTAAAACAACAAAAGTACAAATGTATAAGAGGAAGAAGAAGAAGAAGAAGAAGAAGAATAGGAACACAACATGCAGAAGAAGGGAAAAAGAATTAATAGAAGAAAATTGAAAAAGAAATTAAAAAAGAAGAACAAACAGGAACTAAACTATTTATAGAAGAAGAGGAAGAAAATGAAGAAAAAAAAGAAAAAGACGGACAGCATTGACATTACCAGTACGTTTTGGTTTCTATAGCAACAGCTGATTCCGACGTCCTTGTGTCGCAGGTGCGCTAATCTGAGCCGACTCATAAAATAAAGAACAAAGTGTTTATCTGGTGATGTGGTGACGTTTTCAGTAAGGACTCGGTTATGTAACGTTTATAGAAGGAGTCTCCAGTGTCAGTCAGACAGACAGACAGACAGTCTGAAGACGGAGGTTCTGTTCTGTTCTCAGCTACGCTGTAGCGGCTGCGATCTCTCGACCCCTCACGCGGCCCCTCGACTCATTAATAAGAGAGAAACACGCGGCGTGTCACGGAAAGAGTCGAATCCTCCGGGGAGAGACACGGAGACTCGGGACTCGTAAAAACTCCATGAACTTAAACACACTGAGAATTAAATGTCCACAGAGAAAAGAGAGGAGTGGTTATACGTTTATTTATAAATAAAAAAGTCAAAACAGACATCTTCCAGGTGCTTTTAGGAATTTCGGAATGTGATAATAAATCCTTTGATGTTTTTTTAAATCTGCGGTCTGATTTGTCTTGGATAGAGACTGAGTTACAGAGAAAATAAATACAAATAAAAATTAAAATAAAGTCTTAATTTATTCTTTTAAGAGGCCGTGAAGGCAAAACTAATTGAACATGCTCGAGCTCTGAGGTTTGCAGTTCCTCATTAGACTGAGGATGGTCATGACCTTTTTAGAGGTTTTAAGAGGCTGTTGTTGTGTGTGTGTGTGTGTTCACATCGACACACTGATGTAAGAATAAATGTGATAAACTCCACCACGAGCCAGACGCCGGCTGAACCCGGGGGTCACCTAGCAACCGGAATCTGTGTTCATAACAACATTACACGGACAACAGCATCAGGGAATAAAGAGACCCACACACACACACACACACACACATCACAATGTCTTAAATACGCAGTAGCAGCATGTTGAAACTGTTTCAGGATAATATAATAAGTTTTATAATAATTACTGATTAATAGTAACTAAATCACTTCCTGACACGTCGTACATTTTGTCCGCATGGATTCAATGCAAGACTGAAAATTCTGCTTATTTTGAAAATGTCACAGCTGGGATGGCGTCAGACCTTTCGCCTTACTGAACGGTGAACGTGTGACATCCTGACAAGATAAAAACAAAGCCTGAGACAGGGCTGTGTCCAGGCGACACCGCGCTCTTCCTCTACGCTGTTCATCTTCGACAAAAGACGAGTCAGAGTGTCCTTTAACACGGAGCGCCGCCGCCGCCGCCGACTCTAATCTCCAGCTATTATCCCTGAACACAGGTGTTACTTCAGCAGCAGGTATGCGACCTGAGTGGCTTTGAAGGTTTTCAACAACTCACACACACTTAGAGAGAGAAAGAAAGAGAGAGAGAGAGAGACGGGTCATCTCACACCAGCGTGCCGTTACCTTTGCAGACGAAGCACTTGATGTGGAAGTGTTTGTTCTGCACACGCAGCACCTCGCCCTTGCAGGCCTGGCCGCAGTTCTGGCACGGGATCGACCCGCTCTGAGGATGAGGATGAGGATGAGGCTTGGGCTGCTGCTGCTGCTGCTGCTGCTGATCCAGACCACCGTGTACGGCCTGCTGCTGAAACGCTGAGAGACAGAGAGAGACAGAGACAGAGAGAGAGAGAGAGAGATATGAGTGTTAATTATGTTACCAACACAAAAAAACAACATCCTGAACAACAATGGAAAAACCGTCTCGCACCCGACAGGAACGAATCATTAATGCATCAGGAGTTACAGTATCCTCGAACACCACCGCCAGGTGTATATGTGTTTTAAAAACACCATCGGTTTTTTTTTGTTTTTAGTTTTAATTCTAGGGTTAGGGTGAGGTAAAGGTGTAATATCGAATCCTGAGTGACGTAACAGTAACAGGTTCGCCCCATCACTCAGAGATCGCAGGTTTGATTCCCAGCCGCCTGCAGCTGTGAGTTTGATTAAATTAGGGCGAAAAAACTGGGGAACGGGAATACCAAGGTAATACTATATTATTAATTTAGTAATAATTATATCATTTTTTTTTATGAGGACACCACTTTGTAAGACACCTATAATAAACGCTTTGACTTGAGTCCATTTTTATTCTGTTGTCTTTTGTTGAAAGGAAATTCATTCTGTTTCTGTGGTCTAAAACAGAGGCGCGTCTCTGAACCGTCGTTCTCTCTCACATCCCTTTTCCTCCTCTTGGAGAGCTGACATATTGGTGATGTGAGACATATTTGGGTTAGTGATGGGACGTTTGGATCATGTTAGTGACTCGGTTCTTTGAATCTCGTTCATCTAAATAAACAAATCTTTTTTTGAGTCGTTTCGTTCTTTCGATCAGAAATACAATAAAATGTTACATTTTTAATAAACAGACCCCAAACATGCTCCAGAAATAACAACATTGTAACATCAAATATTACAATGCAGCTAAGGATATGTTCTGATGAACAGAATGAGCAGCTCACCTCTCATATCTTCTAGTCCGAGTTGTTCGCTATCAGTGTCTATGGGAGTCACGTGACGAAAGAACGAACGATTCGGACCAAAGGACTCGAGAGGTAACTACTCGTTTTTGATCCCTGTACGTAACCTATGCAATGCTTTGTGCCCAGTTGAATATGAACGAATCACTCTCTGGTGGTGCTGGTGGTCATGTCTGTTGTTTTTGTTGCTGTTCTTTTTGTTTGTTCTGGTTTGTTTATTCCTTTTCATTTTGTTCTCATTTGCTGATTCACTTTGTTTTTATTAAATTATTATATTTGATGACATATCGTGATGCATATTTTAAGACATCCGAGCATTGATATTGTTACCCCGTCTAGTTATTTTGGTTTATAGCTTTATTGGTCCGTCCCTGTATACATTTATTTATTATTATTATTGCTACTATTATTATCTTATTCTATCTTATTCCCCTGCAAATATTCTGGATGTGTGAGGTGTCGACTGTGTTATATTTGTTTGATCTTTTTGTTGAATTTCAATCGCAAATAATTAGAAAATTGCAACTAATAAAATAATTGAATAAATAAAGCAAGAATATTTCAAAAAAGGTAATAATATACGATACACAATATTCAGAGAATAAATTCATAATATTTCAAAACTAAGGTACAATTATACCATATTATGAAAAAATATTTTGATAATATAATCATAATATTAAAAAAATAAGGCAATAATTTATAACACTTTAATAAAAAATGATATTTTGAGAATAGAATCATACAATGTGATATTATGAGAAACAAGTTGCAATATTTCTAAGAAAAAAGTTGGAATATTTTAATTGCTGCACAAATTAACAAAACAATCACTGCTGGCGATGATGGAAAAGCACCAGAACACCCAGTACACTAAATAATCTCGAACTGGAGCCTCAGCAGCAGATTATTATTAGTAACAGAATCGTGTTTATTCAGAAGGCTGGACCACTGCAATCAGCACGGCATTGTGGGTAATGTACTGTAGGAGACACTTAACTGGAGCAAGAATTCAGCAGCCAAAATCACTCACGCCCCGAAGTCTTACACCATCCACACACACACACACACACACACACACACACACACTCACAGATTCTCCTAAAACATCACCACTACAGCCACATGCTTTGTAAAGGAGTGGAGTTAAAACCGGTTTGGGTCAGACATACCGACAGCGGCGTGTTTTACAGCGTCCTGTACGAACGAGCTCTGCACGCTTACACAATTGTCTCCTGAGGATTAAAGCATTCACGGAGCGCTGGCGATCTATACACACTTGTCGCTTACACACAGGACTTTCAGGTCTTTATTTAAACACGAAAGCTTTGCAGAGCAACATACACGCAGGACGACGTGAAAACATCCGGGGTCACGTCCGAAAACACCTTCACACCGAGCAACAAAGAAACACACAGCATTCAAACTAGTATTCTTCTTCACCTCTGGTCTTATTAACTTCAAGAGGTGACAACAAAACAAGCTGGGAACAAAACGAGACGGCTGGAGTCTAGCGTGCGGGACAACTCGTTTTGCTAAACGCAAATATAAATAGATGAAAAGTACAACGTGTGGTTTGAGGAATAAAGAACGGCAGCATGTCTAACTGCTGTGGTATAAAAGGAATAAAATGCGGAAAAGGAATTAACTCTCACTCCACCCAGGCACTGATTATTTCTCTTTAACAGAACAACATGGATATTATTTCATACCGAAATAACTTTTATAACTGTATCAGTTTCCTTATCCTTAAGTCTTAATAGCGGCTGGAGCTGTGTGACATCATACTAAACTCCGCCCGTAAATCTGATTTATTTCATTTATATATTTTACAAGGGGCGTTCAAGTCAATGCTGGACTTTTGATAACAGTGCAGAATAACAGAACACCAAACTTTCCCTATATAATAACGCCTGTCTGATTCACGTCTGAAACGCCGGCCTCCCAGGAACTCCTGAAATGGCCCAAACATGTGGAAATGTCTTGGAGCGAGGTCAGGACTGTACGTGGGATTTGGCAATACCTCTCAGCCGAGTTCCCGTAACGTGCAAGTGGTGCGACAAGTTATCCGTCGATTTTCAAGGATCAGTTGTGACCTGGGATCATCATTCACGGACGTACGGCCTTCTTTAAAATGTTTGCACAGTTCGACTGTCTTACCGCGGCTAAGAGTCTCATCGCCGTACTGTGCTTGAAGTCTTCTGTAAATGTCAATCAGTTTTACGCCTTCAGGCACCAGACATCACAAGTCTTGGTTTAACTTGAAAGCCCTCTCGTACTGTACAGTATATTTACATAACTCTTTACAGCTCCCTTTGAGTTCTGTTCTCTGCAGCTGCACCTCCAGCGAGGCATGCTGGGAATGTTTACAAGCCTCTTTTAAACTAAAACTATTTCCTGACCTGGAACAGGAACAACTTTTCGCGCCGTGGATCATTAAACCCGACACCAGCGCGTCTCCACTCCACCTCTGAGAAGAGTAGCCGGGCGGGAGATCGACCCGCTCGTGAGGACACGCGTACGTCTCATTCTTTCCACTTGCATTTTTGTTACAACACACTTTTCCTTGGCACGGGTCTCCCCGTTAAAACGACTGTAAAAGCGTCTTCGTGTCTGAGCGGATGCTCCTGAACTGAGATGAACGCCGATAAGGACGCCTTCCTCAGAACCAGGCTGTTGAAATGTAAGAAATGTGGTTCCTGGAGAGATGCCCGCTGTTTGACGGTGCCCGCTGGAGCCAACACATGGTTCCAATAAAGATAAGAATGCTGAAAGGATCAGGAAGACGTGCTTTTTAAAAAGATTTAAAAAAAAGGGGGTTACCGAATCTAATTTATATTTTGAAAAACAACAGAAAATCCATGGAGAGCAAGATATGCATCTGGATGTGTCGTGGATTGATGTTTATTCTGTTATAATGCACGTAGGGAGGAAATAAAGCACTTTTATGTTGAAAAGGATCTCTGCGATCATACTGAGAATAAAGGAAAAAAATCCCAACTTTTAAAAAGAAAAATCCTTTTATAATTGCACAATAAATTCGATTAAATCATAAAACGAATGTATATATACAGTATATATAACTCTTTATGCATTTGAGCCACCCACATTACGACACATAAAGCTGAAGTGCAGTAATGGGACTCCAGTGTGACACTTTAGCCAATCAATCGTCACTTCTGTGCCCTTTAACCTGCTGAAGGTCAGCGTCCGGGATTAATGTGACACGCTGCGCCGTGGAGCGCTAACACTGACCGGCTAGACATCCGCGCACATGCATGTGCGCTATTCATTTCCCGAACCGCTTCGGTGTTTGAGGACTTGAAGCAGGTCTGCTATAAATAGGAGGTCATGTGAACCATCGTGCTCTGTAACGCAGCACCGGGCGTCCGCAGGCACGACGCTGCGTTCTCAACACGCAACCTGACCCACCTGCAAACTCTCCATAGCAACAGGAAGACATTTACGAGTTTTGTGTTGACACCAATGTTGCGTACATTTTTATCTGACAGCAGACCATCCCAAATCTCAGGAATAACGGCATCCGCATGCTGCTGACGTCCAACATGAACTGCGTCTAAAATCTGATGACAGCATCGTGACAAAGGCTGTTCCATTTCGAAGACTCTTTCAAATCAAATGCCCAACGTATCCCAAGATTCTTTGCAAGCCGGGGATGTGACGGTGGTGGAAGCAGTGCAAATTGGTTTCAATCCATCCTTCCAGGAACCACTAGGGACTATTGAGGACAATGGGGATTACCACTGTATTTAATCCCATTTTATTACCATAGTAGGATCTCCAGTCAACTTTCACTCACTCACTCACTGTCTGTAACACTTTATCCTGTATTCAGGGTCACGGGGGGCCTAGAGCCTATCCCTGGAGACTTAGGGCATAAGGCGGGGTACACCCTGGATGCTACACACACATACACGCTCTCATTCACACACTACGGGCAATTTGGGAACGGCAATTAGCTTAATCTGCACGTCTTTGGACTGTGGGAGAAAACCGGAGAACCCAGAGGAAACACTCCAAGCATGGGGAGAACAGGCAAACTCCGCACACACAGACCCAAGGCGGGATTCAAACCCAGACCCTGAAGGTGCAAGGCGAAAGTGCTAACCACTAATGCAGCGCGCCTCCCAGTCAAACAATACTATTACATAAGACAGACGAGACAGGTGTTCGTAAAAGTGTTGTTACATGACCTTAACCAACAGCAGCTCATTAGAGATGAATAAAAAAAAAAATATATATATATATATATATATATCTAAATCTCCATAACAAGTCCAAACCGTCTCGTTTTTTGGTTCGGTCTAAACCAGTTATCGCTAAATGGTGGACCTCGATCTGGATCCGGACAGTTCTTTCTAGACCCTCATGCTTTTCTTATTATTAATGAGAATAATTAATATAGCAGTGATCTAGCGCTTTTTTTCTCCAGGTGGGCGTGGCTATACGCGTGACTCAACAGAAGTCACAAGCCAACGAAGACCACAAAGGATGCAGCTCCACAGCTTATATTTCATAGCAGAAGAAATAATATTGAATAAAAGGAATTAATAATTTATTGAAAACTATATTTATGACCCTCACATGGGTTTGCATCGCTTCCTAGATTAGAACAGCTTTATCTCAAAACATCATTATAGCTCACAGCCCGAGGAGGCTTATTGCTTTAATTTAGTGAGGTTTATTCACTGATTTAAAACAATAAGCTTAATAACTGTGTTAAGTTTTTTGACTTGCATGATTTTCACACTTATAGTGCACGAGGTGAAAGAGTTTTGCACCAGTATATTAGTACATTTCATCTGGCCTTGGGTCATCCAGTTGTTGCGAATCGAACCCGGGCCTTTCGCAATGGCAGACAAAACAGCTGCCACAGAGCCACCAGTGCCCAATTGCCCTGATGACGTCAAACACAAAATCGCTAGTCTGGAAGATTTTAAGTTGGTGGAACTTTAAGGTGACAGTTACTGTTACTTAAGTACTTACAGATACTTAAAATATCAAATTTGTTCAGCTAACTTGAAAAGTGTAATTTCTACAAACTCATAAATACCAAAAAGTTCTAAATACTCATCAAGGTCTATTAATTTGCACTAATTGTAATTATTTAAGTTAACAGTACTCAAAATGTTTCATTACTTTGAGCATTAGGGTTTACAGTGTACATTACTCGCACTAATACTGTAATAGCATTGCTTTGTGGTTGATTAGCATAATGTCACAGGGAGAATTCTAAACTTTAATTAAAATCAATGTATACTAATTAAATAAATTGTGGAATAAATTAGCAGAAATGATTGTAAAGTCTTGAAAAATAATAGTTTTATTGGTATAGCGCTTTTAACAATAGTCATTGTCGCAAAGCAGCTTTACAGAATCAAAAAAAAAAAAAAAAGCACAAGCTAGTTAAGCTACGGAAGCTAACAAACCAGGAGACGAACAGAATACAGGTAGCGATCTCGAAAAGACGTTAGAGGGTGAAAAAAGGCCAAATATCTCATGGCACAGTGCTGTAAGTGTGTCAAATATTTAAGACGTACATGATTTATATATAATGTATTTCACAGTGAAAAGAAATACGCAGCATTTATTCTAAGGTTTCACTCGATGCTTCACGACCTCTAACTGAACTCTAATCTGCCCTGAGGTCGTCTAGATCCTCCTCACCTCACCCGAGCACCTCTCACGCTCTCACATCACTCTCAAACCATCCATATATTACTCACTGTACTGTATATAACACACGACGTGCCTCAGAGGTGCAATTCAGCAGGAACGTATGACACCAGATAACTGACAGGTGTAACAGTGTGTAATTACACCATTAGAATAGAAAGCAAATATTTAATCATAATTGTGGGATAATAATTCACCTTTACAGTACTGTGCAAAAGTCTAGACCCCCGTACCCTCCACCCAATTTCTTCATATTTTGATTCCAAAGAGCCAGACTTTCTTGTTTTTTTAATGTAGTCTTGAGGAACAGAATGTAAGAATAAAATCTGAAACAATAACCCTGTGCTGAATATGCTTTTCAAGAATATTACACAATAATACTACACATTTTTCAACCAAATCTGGTCTTGTGAAAACTATAAACTGGCTGCTTCAGAATCAGAACAAAAGTGCTATCTGCCCTCTTCTGCATACATGAGCTCACAGACGCATGTGATTGGCTGCTGTTTCGCTGACTGACAGGTAGAGAGAGTACAGTATATCACCGCTCCCACTTACTCTTCGATATTTAAATAACTCCTGATCATGAAGTCTCTGTCGAGTCGAGTTTGTAACTTGCATCCATATTTAAACGTGTTTTGTATTAAATTAATTTAATAACAAACTCGGAGGAGTCAATGAAAGTTTTGCTTCACTTGCATTGATATTTATTGATCTACTCATTTCTTTCTCTGAATATAAAAATAACAACAACAAAAAAAAGAAATGTAGACATTAATATATAAAGTATAAGACAGGCTTTTCTTTTTTCATGCAATGCTACCATCGTGTTCCCATATAATATAGAAATTATTTTTTAAAAATATGTTGTCATATCACACACCCCCACCAGGGGCACCGCTATACTTCTGCCCAACTTCTGACTTAGAAAACACGCACACCCATCAATGTTAACCAGTGAAACAGAAACTCGGTTTATTTCTTTGGAACATGGTATTCAAGCACTAGTGAAACACTGGGATAAGTGTGTTAGTGTACCAGGGGATTATATAGAGAAATAAAGGGACTCAGAACTGTGGTCTGTTATTCTGCACAATCAAAAGTGCTGCTTTGACTCAAACGTCCATCATCTTAATTGCAACTATAAATTTCCGACTGTCACATTTGTAATTTTGCTCATTTCTTTCACACTTTTATCTGAAGCACTTGATGTTTCATTTGCATTCAATTCTGATCTCAAAACCCAGCAACAGAGCACGAGCAGGAAGCAAATACGCCACCGTCGCTCTGGCTGCTGGCACAAAGTCACACGTTACATCATCTCTGGTCTCCGCTGCAAGCCTGGATCGAGTGACATGGATTCTCATCGGCTCAAAATGGCACAAGCGTCATATAATCCCCCCCCCCCCGCCCCCCGTGTTGATGGATGCCGCTAAAATCCTGCTTCATTTTTAACTCGGTTACAGTTATTTCCCATGAACACCAAATGTTCTTCTGTAACAACAAAGCTGTGAGAAAAACATTTAGTCCAGCCAGGGAAGAAGTGAGTAATGGGAATAAAAAGCTTCTATTCCAGAGCAAAGGTTACAGACGGATCCAGGAGGTGACACCAGATATTTCCTGGAAATGGGATTTGGATCGCGGCTTGGACGGCTTGCAGGTGGAGAACAGGCGCTCCGGTCCAACGTTTATACTCGCGCCGTGTCGATCTGGTTAAAATTATTAGAGCGTGATGTACACCAGGATGAGATTTCCAAGACTGCAAGATGTAGTTTAGTGCAGTCAATTAAGTCTCTCTGGTCTAAACCTGAGAAATGCCACACCCCCCTGTGAAATTCCATCCTGGTAGCTGATGGACGCCGAGATCCAGTCGTGTTACGATGTTCCTGTGTGATAATAAGGTGCTGGTTCGATATTTTAAAAAAAAAATCTACATTATTAAACAAAACAAAAAATTTATATTATAATATTCAAATTGAAAAGGTGAAAAGTGACGTCCTTGTGTAACAGTGACTTGGATATTAGTAACCTAGTGACCCAGTGTAAGGATCTAGCCAATGACGGAAACTTCGAAGCACTTTCGTCAGCCGCTCAGGATAACAGCGTCTGCCAAACGTCTAAATGTTAACGTAAACATAAAGCTTGCATAGATAGAAATTATATATAGAAATGAGGTGTACATACTTTTAATGATGGACTAAATACAACTTTTCACTTGTCAAGGTAAACCGACTTGTTGACTTCATGTTGTTTAAGGCAAGCTAATAAAAAATATGCTATGTGTTCAAGTCAAACCGGGACTTGCAATGGAATTTCTGGTAAATTAAGGCCCCAGTGAACATTGAGCGAGTGGAACGCCTGCAGAAGAGACGCATCCGTCTATAGGAAGTGTACGCACAATCAATTAAAAGTATTCCCTATACAGTTCTGACCTCGCTCCAAGCCATTTCCACATGTTTGAGACATTAAAGGAGTTCCTGGGAGGCCTGGGTTTGACTTGAATCAGACAGCCAGTCCGATCATGACTCCGGCGTACTGAGAAAACTTTCTACCTTGATGGTGTCCAAGCACTATTGAAACACTGGGATAAGTGCGTCAGTGTAGCAGCAGATTATAAAGAGTTTTTACTCTCAGAATTGATTCGATATTCTGCACAATCAAAAGTCCCGCTTTGACTTGAACGACCTAAGTACATTTCAATAAAAAACACATTGATCTACTAAAATGTTTGTAACCCTGGAAAAATTTCAATACTTTCATAACCAACATAAACTTGCCTACACATATACACATACACTGCCAAAAAAAAAAAAAAAAACATGACAGCAAAGTGAAAATATCTTGACTTTTGGTCAAATTATCTACAGCAAACTAAACATAAGATGAATTTAACCTGTTTCTAGACGTTTTTAAAACATTTTTTGTTCTATTGTGAGACTGATTTTAAGCATTTACTGCTAAAACTAAACAAAATAATCCACCAATATAAAACAATTTTTTTTAAAGTAAGTATACGTCTGTAAATAAGTTTAATATTATTATATGTGATTTAGTTCAAACTTATAATAAGAAATATTACAAAAATGTGACTAGATTTAAGATACTTAACTTGATTGCAAGATGATTATAATGTCAAAATGTATATTATAATAACCCGCGTCATTAGTGACGTCTCTCATCATTAGCATACCTCAGGAGTAAAAGAGTAATTCATTATTATTATTGTTATCATTATTATTATTATTTAAACAATAATTTCTGAATGTACACACAAATCAACCTAAGCATCTGTGACACATCATCAGCGTCTGTTTATGTCGCATGCCTTCTCTATTATATAAACACACACACACACACACACACACACACACACACACACACACACACACACACACACACACACAGTTGGCCCAGCCTGTTGCCCGGAGGGTCCAGATTGCATTAGAGCTCATGGAGCGCGTTAGCAACAAACTTCATCACGACTCCTGGCACTAGGTGGAGCACTGAAATTGTTGTTTTTGTTGATTACTCGCATATTTAATAAAAATTATCATGCTGCTATCGCTACGTGAAAAAACCATCAGCTTCCAGCTAAGTCAGAACGATTTGATTTAAGCAGTGATTGATTATCATTATAACATATTACATATTCATCTTTTCCTCAAACACACACACACACACACACACACACACACTGCATGTCACTAATTTGCTTGTTCTACATTTGCTCACATCGATCCTTAAAATAAGCCCCCCCCCCAAATGCCACCCCATTTTTTTCCCTTCATTTTAGCAAATCCTACAAAAACTAATCTACTAGTCATAAACTAGTCATAACTATGAAACCAATTCATTCACAGAATCATTATATGATATTTGTTCTGGTTCTGAAAAACAAATTGAACTTAACACTTAGAATAACATGTGCATTGCCACCCCTTAGCGTTTCTCTGCCACCCCTGTTGCCCACCTGTTGTCTAAAAACTAATAATTCTAACTATTTTATGGCATCATTCCACCTGTATGCTCAAATATATGTTGTAACCTGCATTATGAAGTTTCTATTCAATGTCATTAAGGTGTAAAGAATAATATATAAAAAATGAAAAAAAAAAAAAAGTTTATTATTATTATTATTTATAAAAAATAACATTACAAAGAACCTTTACCAGAACACCAGCCTTACCTTTTTTCTCTGGCATTTTCCTCACTCTTCACTGCCAAGCTCAGGTGTAAATACAAATCAATACCTGATTTTAATTCCTTTAAAGAATCTAATGGAGTAATCCTGTTTATCCCAGTTTACTCTCATCCACCATCCTCTCTCTCTCTCTCTCTCTCTCTCTCTCTCTGAGGACTCTTGGCTCTGATGTCAGCACACGCTGGAAGTGAGGGACTCGTGTGTGTGTGTATGTGTGTGTGTGTGTTAAAGGCACACGGCTCAGAGCTGGTTGGCAGGGTTGCCAGATGGACAATAAACCCGTCCACAAGCTGGTGGTGTGTCCTGGGTGTGTGCAGTACTGTAGTGTGCAAAGGTCCCAAACACCGTATTATATCTGTAGTACATATATATGTTTATTATGTCTGCATTATTGTGTACATTAGCTTACCGACCGGTTTTCGGATGGAAACAAACAAAAAAACAATCTACTGTAATGTAGGCTCCAGAAGATAAAGTTTTTATCAAAAAGGACTCTCCAGTACAGTATATTCTCCAGCACACTCAGTAAAACCTACAAAGTAAACCTGTTTCACTTGCACAAATCTGTTTCTAACACAACTGATTATTTCCAAGCAAAGAGTTCTCACATCAAATACAGAACGTGTTAATTTTATTACTCTTTAGTGACTTCTATAGAAGCTTCTTTTATGTAGAATTTTTTTCAAAGGCATCTTTGCTTAGGGCATTTTTTAGTATGTGCCGAAGACCTTTGCACAATACTGTAAATAAAACAGCCGTTAGGTTTTACTGAGCGCGCTGGAGAATATGAGTTCTTCTTTATTTTCTCGCTCTTTTCTATTTTCATGAGTTTTTTTGTTGTTGTTGTTGTTGTTGTTGTTTTTGTGTCTCCATCTGAAATCTGGTCTGTCATGTAATATGTTGCTTTCTTTACAGGTTTGCAAAGATTCTTTTGTATTGTTATATATATATATATATTTTTTTTTTTTTTGAAGGTATATTTGGAAATAGTGAATGGTTTTGTATCCAGTAAAAATGTAGACATGATAAACATATAGAACAAAATGTGTACTATGTGTGTGTGTGTATACATATATGTATATGAGCACAACACCTCTGATTAGAACACCCGTAAAGTGGAGTGATACATAAACTTAAACGTCCCAGTGCTGTTATAGTCTATATCACTACTCGTGGAATGCTTGGTTGGAAATAACTGTTGTATAAAAAAAATTATCTATGACATCCATATATACAGTACATATCTGTATCTACACTATACGTATGTAAACTATATAGATTTGATAAAGTTTGAACATACCTTCTAATTCCATGTTATTTCCTGATATTTCTTTCTTTCTAAACTGTAAAACAATGCTGACGACACTTTAAAAAAGGTGCTTTGAACAGTTGATATTGAGATGTATATCTGCTACTTCTGCTCTAACGGCTCTAATCTGAGGTGCTGGTTGTTAATTGGTGATTTCTGAGGCTGGTGACTCTAAATGAACGTCTCCTCTGCAGCAGAGGTCAGTTTGGGTCTTGCTTTCCTGGGAAGGTCTTCATGAGAGACAGTTTCATCATGGAGCTTGATGGGTTTTATAAACGCATTTAACACAATACTGTTCTTGCAGGAACAGCTGGTGTATATGACAGATTCAAATGTGAAAAAAAAAAGTCACCCCAGTAGTAATTACATTACACACCTCCCCATATAAAACTAATCCGATGTGAATAGGGATTGAGGCGTGGCACCACCTACATCATTCGTATAATTCAAACAAAGTGACAGGTTTGGCCACTCTGAAATAAACATCCACTAACGATACAATCACTGTAATGTGATTGTTGTTACTATAAATTGCGATTTGACTTTAATGCACATTGAAATACTTTCCTTAATATATCATAAACCACCCGTTTAAAGCATGACATTTGAATTGTCAGAAGGATATGTTCGGGTTTTCATTTCAAATATTCATCAGAATTATAGCTTCCGTTGGAGGTTAATTCAAAGCAGTATCAGGGTGGATCCGCAGCCTGACACCCTGAGCGTGAGACTGAAATACACCCTGGATGGGACCCGAGTCCATTACAAGGCAACACACACACACATTTACAAACACACATTTACAATGATGTACAGTTTAGTATAGCTGGTACATCTACTGGCATGTTTTTGGATAGAGGGAGGACACAGGAGACCCTGGAGGAAATAATCCCGAGTTAAATAAAATCCAATCTGGCAACCCGGCTATTCCTGTAAGACATCCTGACAGCCTGGCCAACTTATTGCAGCAATGTATTATAAATAGAACACTCTCTATAACTAAATACCCACCGTGAGGGTCTCATGGCACCTAATGGGGGTCCGGTTGACATTGAACCCCCTTCTGGAGGGATTTAATTATTTATGAAAGATAAATGGCATAGCGCAGGTTTCCGGTTAAGAGTCGATGTGCTGTTAATGGACTTTTCTGTGCTTTAAAAGTGTGTGTTGCTGGTGACTGCCTAAATAATTGATATTCCTGCAGAGCAAAGATGCAACTTGAAGGACGAACATTAACAAAGCGTTATTGACCTGTATACGGATTCACATCTGATTCAGTTCAGTGTTTTCACATGTATTATTAATAATAAGAAGAAAAACAGTTCTGTATAGATATACCATAAAAACACAGCAGACTAAAGTAAAACAGAAAGGAGAAATAATATGCAATACTCTTTAAAACACTAAACACTAAATTATAAACCATTAAGCATTTCTAAGACTTTTAGTGGCATATGGAAATACTGCTATATCTAATCACATGTATATTAGCATATATTAGAATGATGTTTTAATTAATGCCAATTTGTTAATTGTCATTTTAGTTTTTTTTTTAACATATATAACACCTAGCCATTCATTTTTATTATTAGAATAATTTATTCTTAACTTAACATTCTTACTTAACTATCTTAAGTAATTATATACACACTGTAAAAAAGGTATAATTGCTAAATACTTTTTTAATAAACATCAATCCCTACTTAATTGACTTACTTAATTAGAGTAATGTTCTCTTAAACACTTAAACAGTCTAACTTCTCTAAATCCTTGTGTTTTGTGCTTCATATATAAAATAAATCCATGATAAATCCTCTGAGATTCCTCTGTTTAATCTGTCATACCTACAAACTGCAGCTTCACATTCCTAAGTTACGATACTCATTACCATCAGAACTCCACTTGTGACTTGCGAGGTCACACACAGATGTAGAGTTTCTCTAATGAAGACGCTCAGACGTGACAAATTCTTTAACAGACCTAAGAGGCATGTGGGAAGCCTGTGTGTTGATTCCAGCACTACGTATTAGTATACAACAGTCAGTTCCCACCGAGCAATCAGATTGGACAAGAGCTGTTCCACGAGTGCTGATAATAGACGGTAACAGCACTGGGACGTTTAACTATATGTATGACTGGGCGTCTCAGGTGTTATACGGTGGTTATTTACAAAACCCACTTTCAGCAAAAACACGTACTTGCCCCCCGATCAGACTTTTACAAAAGTGCATTTTTCCCAGCCAATCAGAACACAGGGACTGGAAATGTTCGGGACCTTATTAGACATTTTTTCCGCTGCTCTCACCCTCCCTCTTCTCCAACCCACATTAGTGATGGGAAGTTCGAATCATTTTAGTGATTCGGTTCTTTGAATCTCGTTCATCAAAATGAACGAATCTTTTTTTGAGTCATTTCGTTCTTTTGATCAGAAATAAATGAAAATGTTGCGTTTTCAATAAAAACACGTCCACATACAAAAGTTTTGGTTGTAGTTCCAGTAATAAAAATATTACAATGCAGCTAAGGACATATTATAATAAACAGAAAGAGCAGCTCACCTCTTATATCTTCTAGTCCGAGTTGTTCGTTCTTTTGAATCTATTGCGCCGCATAGCGTCTATGGGAGTCACGTGACAAAAGAACGAACAACTCAAGATTTGAAGACTCGAAGGGAACGACTCATTTCTGTTTCCTGTATATAACATACAGAGGTTTTGCGATGCTTTGCGCATGCGCGCCCAGTAGAAAAAGAACGAATCACTCTCCGAGACGACTCGTTCATCTGAGTCATGTTAAAGATGCGTTCAAAAAGAACGAATCGTTCATGAACGACCCATTATTAGAGTGACGTAATTCAGGAGAGCTTGAAGAGGAGCAGCGGTGAGCCATGATGCTATACAAAACTTTATGACATTAAAAAGTTATGTTTGATCTATTAGATACATAATCACTGCATGATATTGCCTCTAAAGTCTCTGTTTCTCTTAACGAGCCCGGATAGAGATATTAATGAGTTTTCTGTTATGCTTGTGTGGAAGCCGGACGATAGGCCTATTTAGAGTTTATTTAGTGGTTGAGTAAATACTCTCTTGTGTATTTTATAACCATTTTTGTTAGTTTATACGAATGTAGTGAATTCAGACGCTTATTTCTGCGAGGAGAGTTGGTGGATACGTTAGATTAGACGCGTGTTGTACATCTTTCTGTGCTGATCTCTGCAAACAGGATTGTGGCCACGTTGGATCAAGCCGAGGCCTTTGGGATCACAGGGACAATCGTGGTGATATGATACTTCCTTTCATTTTCTACTGAACGCCGGTAAGCGGAAAATAATTTTCTTTTCAAGGAGTTTAAGAACTGAACTTTAAAACTGTCATTTGTGGAACAGAGAATTGTGGACTTTTCTCCAAAGAGATTCATATATTTTGAACACTTTGACACGTTCATAGACACAATATTTTTCCTTTATTCTAAAGTGGATATTTAAGTGACTGAATTATTTAAATTGATTGTTTTTGTGGTTCTTTTTCAGTGTGTTAAAAGATAAAACACTGATTATTACTTTGTTGTTGGGTATTCAACTTAGAAACTGTCACATTTTTTGATACTATCTTTATTGTTTTTTCTTTTGTTTGTCATTCTAAATACATTAAGCTTAAAAATTCACTTCACATTTCTATGACCACATACAAATCCCTGGAGAAACCATCCGTTCCTTTGCTTACGACCTGCAAAAGAAGTTGTTTGTCATCCAGAATCCTGAGCCGATTGGACGGCTGTGTTAATGCTGATAGCGTGTTGAATGAACAGCTTGTTTTGGGCCTCAAAGATGATTCGCTGTGACATGAAATGAAGAGGAGAGTCAAAGCTGAGAAGGATCTGATTATATCCAGCTCATGCAGGGAGCAATTACTTGGTCAGAACCGTGAGAATTAATGAGGTGTGGAAATGACTTTAGATTATTCCTGTACTAATATTTACCTTAAAGTGTTGACTGTAACAGCAGTATGATGTAATAGTGTGAACTGATACTTCCTGTAAGATGATGTACTTTGACCATGTGGACATGAAAGGTTTCCTTTGTTGCTGATGCGCTGCTCGTTTAACTCAGAATATAATCAGAGTAAAGAAGGCAAGCGCTTTATAAACACAGAGGCTTTAAATGTCTCATGTCCAGTATTACACACCCTGCTGTAGTTTACTTTGAGGATGGAGTCTGTATCTCAGGGCTTCTCAAAGTAGGTGTCATGACCCCCTGTGGTGTTTGCCTGGTTTACGAATGAGATCAAGAGTAAAATTCACAATCTCCTATTTGTTTCAATTATGCAGCTGCATTTATTTATTATACACAAGAAATATAAAAAAGGACTTTGTGTCCTAAGATTTTTCATTGCTATGTGGAGCCACATTCAGACATGTCACAGTTGAATGAATAGTGAGTGTGTATTATTTTAGTCTTTTCATTATTGTGGTGCTGCACTGTGTCCTACTGTAGAGCATTACTGAGCACTAACACTAACTGTGGTTCCTGTTCCTGGTCCTGTTACCTCTCATGTCACCTTCAAACCTACAGAAACCTCTCCATTGTGTCACAGCCTTCTGGAGTTTATAGATCAGTAAATAATGTTGGATGTAACTTCAGAGTTTGAGATTTGAGATGCAGATGATGAGAAGAATCACGATGCTGGTGGAGAGTTTAAGAGACACAGAACTCATCAGTGTGTTTAACGTCACTGTGTATAAAATCACTAAACATTTTACAGTTCGACTCAGAAACCTGATGGACACAGATGTTTTAGCTCCGACATCACATCTAGTTAATGTCGCTTTGAACTCTTCTTGATGTACATAAGATACACAGTGAGTGTGAGAACAATGCTGCTCACATTACTGCAGTTTCTGCATGTGTATGTAAAGTCAAGGATCAAGACTAAAACAGACTCCTGTGCTTTGTGTCGGTCGTACATGTGTCCTATAACAACATGACACTTCAGATTAGACTGGAGAGTGAGGGCAAGAGATATTCCTTTGGTTTATAGTTTCTCATGTTACACATAACACAATGTTTAAATGTTACAGTCCTGTATTATAAATCTGGAGTTTGATGATGTTCAGTGGAGTGCAGCTTTAGCAGATCTGCAGCTGTTCTCAGATCAGTGTGTGTTTCTGACTCAGAGCACTTCCTCTACAGCTGAGGGAGGTTTTTGTACGGCGCTATAACACTGTGTGTACGGAGTGTAACCCTGCTGACAGTAATAATCTCCTGCATCTTCAGTCTGAACTCCAGAGATTTTTAGACTAAATTGTGTTCCAGATCCACTGCCACTGAAACGATCTGGAATCCCAGACTGACGAGTAGATGCATGATAGATCAGGAGATTAGGAGCTTCTCCAGGTTTCTGCAGGTACCAGGCGAGGTAACTGCTAACACTCTGACTGGTTGTACAGGTGAGAGTAACAGATTGTCCTGGAGAAACAGACTGAGCTCCTGGAGACTGAGTCAGGACGATTTCCCCAAAGGACTCTAAAGAAAAGGATGCAGAGTTAAAATAATGGAAACAAATGTAGTAGTGAGTGTGAGAGTGATGTGCTGATGTGTATGAATAATAAAAGTAAAGAGAGTGTCTCACGGTGAGCGAGGAGTCCCAGTGTCCCCAGCAGTAGAATCAGTACCATCATCATTGTGCTGCGTGTCAGTGGCTCTGAAAGGACTGAACACACTCTGATCAGCACTACAGCTCTTAAAGTGTGTGCAGCACTGACACAGCACACATATGCAAACACCACAACTGTCTGTGTGTGTGTGTGTGTGTGTGTGTGTGTGTGTGTGTGTGTGTGTGTGTGTGTGTGTGTGTGTTCACTGTAGTGTAACAGAGGTTTTTGTACGAAGGTTTCATTAGAATGTATCACTGTGGTAAAGGAACCAAAGTTATTGTCAGTAAGTCACTGTTATTTCTTTTAAGTTACTTTTATTCAGTAAGTCACTTAAACAGTCTAGTAAAACTTGTTTATCAATTATATGAGATAAATCATCTTTTTTGTTCATTAATGTGTATATTTATTAATAATACGTTGGGGGTAACTTTGACCCTTAAAGCATTAAAATTAATAATAAATTACTATTATGGGTGAATATTTAACATTTATTAAATATGCAGTGTGGTGTTGTTGAATGGAAAACTAGTCAATGGCTGATATCTGAAGTTTTGATTAAATCAGTGGTCCTCAACTCTGGTCCTGGAATCCTAGAAAAGTTTTTTCCTTTTTACCTCCACCTTTATTTAGAAGAGGCAGTTAATTACCTGAGTAGACATATCAGATGTATGGGATGATAAAAAACATGAAAATGAGCAGGGCAAGGTGTCCTCCAGGACCAAGGTTGAAGACCACTGGTGTAAATTGTTCTGAAGTAAAATACAGACGAATGCTGCTGTGTGTTTGTGTTAAACAATGAACATTTCTGTAATCAGATCCATTTACTACTATCACACAGGGAGCACTTTATATTACACATCAGTAAGAAGTGCTTAAGACAGAATAAATGTTTGCATGTTCTCTCCTCTGCCTGTTCATGTAAACATAGCAACAACAAAAAAAAACATTAAAAAAAATTCTGTCCCTCAGTTCCAGGTTCATCTCTTCATCCTTCTGCCTTTTGTCTCAGTGGTTACTGTCCCACA
>JAQMYI010000006.1:24967389-24987356 GCA_030014275.1 Clariallabes melas | reverse complement strand
CTTGGTGGTTGTGGGGTTTGAACCTGGGATCTTCCGAACCGTAGTCCAATGCCTTAACCACTGAGCTACACCTGGTACCCCAGAATAATCCTAATTTCAGAAAATCCTCAACAAAACAGAGTTCACAGTCCAATACGGTGAAAAACAGCTCTGCGACAAAATGGCGTATGGGATTCTCCTCGCGATTTAAAGACGCAGAGACAACACTTACATTTGACGTGTGTGAGATTCCATTTCTTAGGCGCGGTTACAGTTTTTGGCCACATGATGGCAGTGTAGGGAAAGGGGACAGAGATTTAGTCAAGTGGATTGGTATGCTTTACATTGTATATTCATGTCAAAGGCGTATAAGACGCTGTTTAAGACTTTGTCTGACTAATGAACAAATCCGACTTAGGAACGTTCATAAGTTCGGAATTTGATAGGGGTGGTTTTAGTTTTCGTTTTGAATAAAATCATACAGCCCTATTGTGAGTATTGAAGGTTTACAGATTAACCTGAACTGAGCCGGATCTCGTGTCTTTTACAGAGGACAGAGTGCTAAAGGAGCGTCCAAACAGAACAGCACCAAGCACATGGCAATGAAAAGGAAAAACAAACATGCAAACAAGAAGAAGAAGAAAAATGCCAGATGAGAACTCGCTGCACAGACTGCATGGCGATGGAGCGTGCATCCTGAACAGGGTGGAGTCATGAACATTTTAGAATCAGTGAATGAAGAATTAAGTATCTCTTTATAATAACACAGTAAAACGTGCTAAATATTTTGGCTATTTGAAAATAAACGAATACACTTTTACACTGTGGGTAATCTGCAGCTTCTTTACTTTAATACAAGCTCAATACATTTGATAATCAGGTAAATTTGTACATTAACTCAAGTACATTTGTAAATGGAGAACTTCTACTTTTACTTAAGTGATATTGTAGCTAGAGGATCTCTACTAATGCTCAAGAACACGATTTGTGTACTTTGCCCATCACTGGTCTTAAGCAGCTGCATTTTTTTTTTTATTTACAGGTTTTGAAGGATTAAAAAGTACTAAAAATATCTATCAATGCTGTGTAGCTTGTAGTAATTGTGTAAATGTCACGTCTTGTAAAAGGCTATAGCTTTTTTTTTTTTCATTTGCCAAGCTTCGCTTCCCACTCCTGTCCATAAGGTGGCAGTATTGCACCCACCACATATAAATGATAAGGAAGCAATACTCCTGCAAAACACAAATATTAGTGGATGATGCGATCAGGTTTTTTTTAAATCAAGGAATTCATCTAATTTGGACCTATTAACATTTGTAAAAGAACTAATATATTTGTTTACAAATAAATCATTCTAAATGTATGAATCAATTCTAAATCGAAAACCGTCGGTTTTCCATCGTTGCTTTGATTAAATAAATCAACCAACAAAAGATTGATTAAATTGCACAATCAGTAAAATAATCTGCTAGCTGTATCAGCGTCGGACTAAAAATGTTACCGACAAAATAGTGCAATAAATGTTTTTGAATAAATTTCGAATCACCCTTAGTTCAGTTATTTAATGGATGCATTTTCACAGTTAGTCCCAGACTCATTTGTCCTTTAACACATTGACTCTTACATGATATTTGTCCTGAATCATGCACAAAGAATACTTTCCAACCGGTTTTTGTTTTCGCTGATTCACACAGGAAATGCTAAAATTAATACATCTGAAATATATAAAAATACACACGGTTCACTCCATGAAAACTGCAGCTGTTTGCCATCCACCTTTCACTCGTATTTTGTTCAGAGTGTAAACTCGGTTCATTACTTTATATTGCACATATGTTATCATGAAAAACTAAAATGAAGTTCTGTGCAAAATTGTATGCACCCTATTATCTGTAGTACACATGTTGAAAATGTTTATCATGTCTGCAAAAATCATGATGTACAAAATGTTATATTTCCAAACCTAACTCACAGATTAATGAATAAATAGCATTATAAAAGAATATAAACATACCTGTAAAGAAAAGGACATATCACACAAGTTGTGTGGGGTTTTGCTAGAAAATAGAAAGGAGGGAGTGTGACAAAGTTACCAGAAGAACTCTGGTACTGTATATTCTCCAGCACACTCAGTAAAACCTAACAGCTGTTTTACTTATAACACTGCACACATCTGTATTAACCCTACTGATTACTTTCACACCAACTATTGACTTTTTTTATTTTTTTTTTATTCCTTTATTTTACCAGAAAAAAATCCCATTGAGATCCAAATCTCTTCTCCCAGGGAGTCCTAGCCAAAATGGCAGCACATTAAGTTTCACATAAAACACTTTTGAAAAGATACATAAAACCCAAAACATACACACATCCACTAGAACTATACAAAACATGTACATATTACCTTCACATAAAACTCAGAGATTTCGAAGAATATTTAGAGATGGAAATACTTCTAATGTCAAAGTGTTCTGCATTTCATTCCATAATATGTTAATGGAAAAAAATTTATTTTATTAGTCTTTATGGAAGTTTCTTTTATGTACTTTTTTTGCTCAGTAAAATGGGAACATACAAAAAAAATGTACATAAAAGAAACTTCCATAAAGAGGACTAAAGACTAATAAAATAAACAGTCAGTATTTGGTGTGAAAACACTTTGCCTGAAAATAATAAGTAGTGTTAAATACAGATGTGTGCAGTTTCTTTAAAGTAAAACAGCTGTTAGGTTTTACTGAGTGTGCTGGAGAATATGCCAGAGTTCTTCTGGTAACTTTGTCACACTCACTCCTTTCTATTTTCTAGCAAAACCCCGGAGCGTACGTTAGGGGTTTTTAAGCGAATATTTTCTGGAATGTTATCTTAATTCGTTTTAAGGTGTTTGGAAATAGTGAATGGTTTTGTACATCATAATGCATCAACATATACTGTATAACAAACTTTGTACTACAGATAATAAGACTTTTGCACAGGACTATAAATAAAACCAATATTGATCTTACCTGAACTTCTTAGTGATGTACTCAGTACTTTAAAAAATCCTGTGTTCTGAAACCTTCTTTTTGACCGCATTGTAAAAACACTGAAGAGACTATCTGAAAATCTGTCAATTTTTTAAATAAGTTGACAGATTTAAAAACTTGGTCCATATTGTTGATCGTTTGCAAATGTCTGTTATTGCTATTTATCGACTTGCTGATTGTTTTCCTGTTTTTATGGGTACATTCATTACTCAGGCTTGTGTGAAGAGGTTGTCTTCTGAGACATTGTGACATCTATGGTAATATTTGATGGTAATGCTGGTTTACGGGTGGAAGTGCTCTTCCCAAGAACAACAGAAATAGAGAAAAAGATCAAATCTGGACTTTCACCTTCATGTCAAAGTTACAGTAAGCTGAGGTTTTCATGGAGTAGCCCGAACAATATAAAAACAGCTTTAAAACAAAAGCTTAGACAATAAAACTTAAATAGGCAGACATTCTTTCAAGTTCGCAAACCTGAGCAGATTCAATTAGACATTTTCAGAAAGCATGACAATAAAAACGAGCTTTTAAGTTAAATACAGATACGTGTAACAGGGAGGATGGTTTCTCCTGTCTACTGGCCTGTGCTGTTATTTTATTATAATATTTTTTTTTTGATCACGTTATAACTTATTAAACATTTAAAAAATATCATATTCTATTTTTTTTTTATGCTGGAGGTTGTTATTTTAGTATTAATTGCACACAGACCCTCTCAGTGCATCGGATTTTGTCCATGAGCTTCATCATCCCTTTTAGTGTAATTACATCAGAAAACATGAGGGCCAATCGTGTTCCAATATGCAAATAAAAAAAAAGCTGAATGTGTGTGTGTTTTGTAATGCTTGTTCCTGTATTCTGTATTTCTTTTTTTCTATGCCGTTTTTCAGTTTCCTGTGAATAATTTAATATTCGACGACTTCCATGGATCCCGTACCACCTTTAGTCCGTAAGGGTTGAATACAAAGTGGAACACGTCCCTCAGACATCCTCACTCCTGTATCCTGCCGTAGCGCACGGAGAACGCGATAAGTCGCCTGTACATGGCTGTGAGGAGCGTGATGGCGGCCAGGACGATCCCGCAGATCAGACTGAAGGCCCAGCGAGGACCCAGGAGGGTGTAGACGTGGGAGACGAACACGGGGCCCAGGGTCCGAGCACCGCTGCCTGAGGCCGTCAGCCAGCCCATGTACACACCCTGTGAGAATACACACACACACACATATACATACATACATACATACACACAGTTACTGAAAGAGATAAAGGATTGCTTGGCTCTGAATCTATTAGAAGGTTTAGATATTTTGTTTGTCAGTTGACTTCATCATCATCATCATCATCACACCTGTGGTTTGGGTCCCAGGATCTTGGAGTACAGTGTGTAGGACATGACGTTACAGGCGGGGTAGCCCACACCTATCAGGACATCAGACGTGAGGTATTGTGCCAGGTGGATTGCGGGGGTGAACTGGCACCAGATCTGATCTGAAGGGCATCCGGTCGGTTCCACGGTGCCGTTAGAGACCGAGGAACGAACCAAAGCTGGCATGGTGTTGTTCTGGAGATCTGTGGAGCCCGGAAAAAGCAGAAATGTAAAAATGTAACCCAATGTAAAGATTTTAATAATGACAATGTGATTTTTTTTTTTTTAGTAAATTGTGCAGCTCTGCATGCACTTATGCAAATGATGCTATGTTTAATCACACCTTAATCTGAATACACAATAAAACAACATCTCTAGGATTTTAATGACGTTAAAATTGTTTATCTCACTGCAATGTCACTCTACAAAGCAAATGCTAATATTACTATTAGGATTTTATTATTATTTAAGTATAGTATTTATTTTTTAATTATTATTATTATTATTATTTAAGTATTTGATCACTTAATTTTTGTTATTAATATTGATACGTTATTTAACCAAGAATATCCTTTTTAAGGTTAAAAATCTCTTTCTTTAAGAGCGTCCTGGCCAAAATGGGCAGCAACAAGGGTGCAGACAAACACAACTGTATTTTTGCAATGTGGATAAAACCATAACATCCTCTCTTTAAGTAGAAACTAAACAATTAATCATAAACTGAATCAAAACCACATTAAAATACAGACAATAAGAGACAATAACACTAACAATGTAGTCTAGACTTTTTTTTTTTACTACAGTTAAAGAGAAAACCTGCAAGTCATGATAAAATTGATAGACATGAACCAAATCATCTCCATCTGTACTGTCTGAAATTCATCTTTTCCTAATTAAACTGATGACGGACAGGATTCCTCACCTGCCCACTGAATTTTTGGATATCGGTTTCCCCACGGGAGCAGGATAAAGAACCCGATGAAGATGATGATCAGACCGGCCAAGAGCACCGGACGATCACCAAACCTGTGGACAGAGGAAAGAAAAAAATGAAAATGTTCTTTTATAACACACACAAAGTAGTATACAGGTCGTCCCCGACTTATGAACGAGTTCTGTTCCGTGAGCACGTTCATAAGTCCGATTTGTTCTTAAGTCAGACAAAGTGAGTCTTATACGCCTTTGACACAAATATACAATATAAAGCATACCAATCCACTCGACTAAATCTGTCCCCTTTCCCCACACTGCCATCATGTGGCCAAAAAACATAATCATGCCAAAGGAAATAAATCTCACAGTGAAATGTAAGTGTTGTCTCTGCGCCTTTAAATAACGATGGAAATCCCGGACGACATTTTGTCTCAGAGCTGTTTTCCACTGTATTGAACTGTGAACTGTTGAGGATTTTCCGAAATTAGGATTATTCACCATCAGGACAGCTTTACAGGACAGACATTTTCCATCATCGTGCTCCCAGACTGATTCATTGAAACCGGTGAGGCCGACTCATTTCTCCCACACACACACACGCACGCACGTGTACAATATACCGGGCTTTAGACATTTTAGACATTCACTCACACACTGAAAATACCGTATATAATTGTAAATATTGGTATCTGGGGCACTGCAGTGTCTATTTTCTGCAATGAACGTGAGCTACTTCCAGGATTGAAGTAAAACCGTGATCCGTTCATATCTGCGGAAATTCGTAAGTCAGGGACTACCTGTACTTAATCAATTGGACGAAATCCAATTTAAATACAACACCTGTACATACCGCAGAGAGATCAGTTTCACTGCCAGGAACACTATAATGGACTCGAAGCCGATGGCCGCCAAAATGATCCCGTTGTACAGGACGGCGTCTTTCCTCGTCCATGCAAACATGTCCATCGATAAAGGGGTGGATATCCTGCAGAGAGAGGGAAAAAAAACAACAACATTCACATGAGTTACATAATTATATTAACAGTACAGATGGGACTCACCAGGAATGTCCTGATACGAATTATCATGATTCGATCCGTACTGCGATTCTGTAATTATCACGATTTTATAAATATCCTGATTCGATATTAAAATATTTTAAGAATTTGTCACACACAAACAAATTTAGGAAATGATTTGCCTCTACCACACGGGATGCTGTGCTGCCTGCCAACGTGTGATTTGTTTAGAGTGCACCACCTGCAGGAGTATAGAGGAACTGCAACATTTTACCTCAAATGTAATGTAAACGTGTGTAAATTAAATATAATTTTTTTTTCAATTAATTTCGGGGTCTGTGTGGCGATACATGAATGTGTAAAACTAATTCAAACGAAGAATCAGCAGTTTTATTTATTTATCTGTCTAGTTTAACTTGTAATGTTTCTTTTAATTCTCCTAGATTTTGACATGTACATAAAAGAAGAGACAAAAAACACTTTTTGGGAGTGTAAAGATGTGACATTTACACTCCCGTAAGTACGACTTTCGGAAGTGTTTAAAATTAAAACTTTGCACAGTAATTATAAGGACATTTAATGTTTCATTTTATCCTGGAGAGATTTGTCATGTTATCCAAATACTTTAATTTTAATAGATATTTTCATAATTTTTTAAAACATACAATGATTACATTAATTGGGGTAAAATATAAACCAGTACATCTTTTTAAATGTGTGTATAAGATCAGTACTGTATTTATCACGTGTTTATACGTTACTGTACACAACCTTCACTGAGAAATCCTACACACTGTTTATTCTTCATTTGCCTAAAGAAACGCCCCTAAATCACCATATATGGTAAACAGCTTTCCTGTAAAAAGCCCAGACATTCAGGACGTTTATTTGGTTCATCTGATAAACAAATATAAATCATATATAAACAGAAATAAATAATATATTAAGAACCTTAGGTTTTTTTCTACCTGTTAAAATAAACAAAAAATAGTATCATGGAAAATCATAAGCTAATTGTATTTTATTAGCGCTCTTTGATTTGTTTTTGTACATTGTGTGTGAAAAAAATTCTAGTCTTTTTTATGTATATTTAGATTTATTTTACTGGTGATATTATATCAAACACAAAACGCAAATAAGGCTGTAATTAAACATTATTACTTAATTAATAAAAAAAACTATAATGTTGATTGATTAAGGCAGTGAACATCATGTCAAGGAAATGTATTTACATTGAGCTACAGTGGGGTGGATGATTTTCCAGTAACAGATGGTCTATCTAGATGGTGTTAACCATCATGACAAATGTCATGACAAATGTCTAAATGTATACAAATAATAAAGATCGTGGAAAAAAAAAAACAGATTCAGTTATGAATTGCTTTTTGTGTGGCTCGTCACACTATTGATTTTTTTAAATTAATTTTTAATTCATACAAGTTTGCCTTTGAGGTGGTAAAATGTTACAGTTCCTCTATAATCCTGCAGGTGGTGCACTCTAAACTATTCACACAGCGCAGCATCCTGTAGAAACTAATTATTTGCTGATTAAGTTTGTTTATAATTGCAGAAAAATCTGAAAAAAAAAGGTTTAATATCGAATCGGGATATTTATAAAATCGTGATACAGAATTGCAGAACACTACCTACTGTAAGGATGGTGAAAATATCATATCGGGAGGCCAGTGAACTGTAAAGATCTAGCATTCAGATGAATATGATTTTATAGAAAAAGAGCTTTATGTAAGTAGTTTATGTAACTAACAAAAAGCATGTGCTGTTATAAAAGTGTTTTTCGATATTATTTTGTAATATAAAATCTAACTCAATTACAACAGTTTTCAATATTTAATAAATTCTCTTTTTTAAAAAGGTTTTTTAACTTCAGTAAGTCATAGCCCAATAATATACATTTTCAAAAATTTTTTGTCTAGAGTAGGACCTTGAGTTTGGTTTCACTTTTCGTTTTATAATTTTGTAATTTTACTGTAAAAGGAAGTTGGAGGTTAGAAATGACAGAATTGTAAATCTGTAAACACTTACGTTTCAAACACAGCGAAAATGAAGAGGATGATGAAGAAAAGGATGTTGGATGTAAGCACTGCGACCTGGTCGATATTTCCTTCCACTTCAGGAGGCTCGACTAGTTCCTGCTCTGTAAAGATAAAAACAATGCAAACTGGCAGTCATAAAAAATCTAAATAAATAAATAGCTTCTTAAATATCTTACCTAAAGTCACAGTCGAATATAAATGCTCATAAATAATTACAGTCAAGTTTATCCCTGTGGTTTAGAAATTAATGAGAAACATTAACAAATGAAAGATGTACTGTATGTAGGTGTGTTGTATTATTATGTATTAAAAATAAGAGGCTTATTGTAGTCAGCTGTTTTATAAAACATATATACGAATTAAACCATTCACATCCCACAGATCCGCTGTGTGCGTGTGCGTGTGTGTGTGTGCGTGTGTGTGTGCGCTGTAAATTAATCAGCTACACTACCTTCTGAGGAGTAGTTAATCGCTCTGATCTGGTTGCCATGGTCATCTACACAATGCTCCCTGGTAGGTAGGAACAAACAAACAAACAAACAAACAAACAAACAAACAAACAAACATACATAAATAAATCAATAGAACAGTAAGGAATGAAAGAAAAAGAAAAGAAATATGGAATGTAAGAAGTTATGAATAAAGAGATATGTAGAAAAGAAAGAAAGGAAAAAAGAAAGAAAGAAAAAAAGGGAGGAAGAAATAACAGGAGATATGAACGAAAGAAAGAAAGAAAGAAAGAAAGAAAGAAAGAAAGAAAGAAAGAAAGAAAGAAAGGGAGATAAATAAGAAAAAATATAAAGAAAGAAAGAAAGAAAGAAAGAAAGGGAGGGAGATAAGAAAAAGATATTAAAGAAAGGCAGGGAAGAAAAAGATAGAAAGATAAAAAAGAAAGAAAGAAAGAAAGAAAGAAAGAAAGGGAGATAACTAAGAAAGAAATATATTAAAGAAGGGGAGAAAGAAAGAAAGAAAGAAAGGGAGGAAAGAAAGAAAGATAAAGAAAGAAAGAAAGAAAGAAAGATATTAAAGAAGGGGAGAAAGAAAGAAAGAAAGAAAGAAAGAAATGGAGGAAAGAAAGAAAGAAAGATAGAAAGATAAAGAAAGAAAGAAAGAAAGAAAGAAAGAAAAAGAAAGGGAGGAAGATAAGTAAGAAAGAAAGATATCAAAGAAAGGGAGAAAGAAAGAAAGGGAGCTCTGTGTAGAAGCTGTAGTCTGTAGTCGTTACCGCAGGACGAAGAACACCAGCAGGATGTTGACGATGCCGAAGCAGGAGGCGAGCAGCGCCGGAGCCGTGTACATGTTAAACCTCAGGCGGATGACGTCCACGCTGAAGCCGATCTCACCGATAAACGACAGACCTGCCTGAAGAGCTAGAAATACACACCGTCTGTATGGTTACACACACACTGCTGTAGGGTCTCACATTCCGAAAAACAGCTCCATCCTCACACTGTAGTGTAACGTACTGTACTGTAACGTACTGTAGTGTACTGTAACATACTGTACTGTAATGTACTGTACTGTAACATACTGTAGTGTACTGTAACATACTGTAGTGTAGTGTATCATACTGTAGTGTAGTGTACTGTAACATACTGTGATGTACTGTAGTGTACTGTAACGTACCTGGGCCGAGGATGAAGCCCAGAGCCTGGCAGGCGCTCATGTTGGCCATAGCGCTGGTTCTCTCCATTAGCGAGGTGGCTCCTGCTACATACGACCTCACCACAGCAACATTACCTGCAGGACATTGCGTGGAGTTTTAATATCGAGCACACTGCAACACCTCACACCACACTTCTTCACTTTCACCTCACCTGCTCCGAATCCGACGAACGCTCGAGCCAGGAGCATGTGGTACTTGTTGTGAGACGGGGGCAGGTAGACGTACGAGTAGTACACGTTCGCTGCGACGTTGATGATGATGGAACACACCAGAGGTTCCTTCCGAGGCCTGTAATTGGACCAAAGTCCAAACAGGGGCGACGCCACCATCTGGCCGAGGCTATACGCAGCCACGACCCAACCCAGAAAACTGGCGTCTGCGCTGTGGTCGATCTAAAATCATCAAATTATAATGGAACGTCAAACACAAACTGATGAATCAGAACTGTAATTTGTTATTGCTAGAATTTAATCCTACACATTGTTTTCCCCCAAGGATTATGCAAAAGTTTGTCCCCTCCCGCCATGGACAGGATTGAACTGGAATCACCAGGCAGAACCCGATATCATAACATCACGATTCGTGTTAAAATGCGATTTTGTAAGCATTACATTTTATAATTTAATTTTTTTTTTTAAAACAAACTTAGCAAACAATTCTTTTGAATTGTGCTTGAAAGAATAAAATGTGTAAGATTAAATCCTGGCTTAATTAAATGTTGTTCTAAATCAGCTGTGTAAATTTCGCGAGTGTTAATTAAGATTCATTTCATTATAAGACTAATAATAACAATTTGATCTGTAATTTTAACTTCCACGCAGCGTTGTTACCTTTTCCAGGTACGGCCAGATGGACGTGATGACGATCGTGAAACCTGGAGAGAACGTTACACTCGTTACAAAACACCGCTAATATTTATTATTAATCACACAGTTTATACTGATCACAAGCGTAACGCTGTGAATTCTGACAGCAAAAATCTGCAAAACCAGCACGTTTGTTGTTTACACCCTCACTTTTACTAGGTTTAGCAAAAGTTTTATAAATGTTTACTTCTTTGCATTGCTGCATTATTTAAAATAAATAAACAGATAGATAGATTAACTGATTAATAAATTATAAACAAGCAAGTAAATATATGGAGAAGGAAATAAACAAATAAAAATTTATTTTAATAAAGAAATAAATAATTATTATAAATAAATAAAGGCGGCACGGTGGTGTAGTGGTTAGCACTGTCGCCTTGCACCTCCAGGGTCCGGGTTCTGAAGTTTGCATGTTCTCCCCGTGCTTGGTGGGTTTCCTCCGGGTACTCCGGTTTCCTCCCACAGTCCAAAAACACGTACTGTAGGTCAGGCTAACTGGCGTTCCCAAATTGCCCGTAGTGTGTGAACGAGTGTGTGAGTGTGTGTACGTGTGTGTGCCCTGTGATGGATTGGCGCCCTGTCCTGGGTGTACCCCGCCTCGTGCCCCACGTNNNTCTGAATACAGGATTAAGCGGTAATGACAATGAGTTAGTATAAATAAATAAATAATGATCAATACTTTAGTAAGTAAAAACATACTACAGTACATATAAAAAAATAAACAAATAAATCATAATAAATAGACAAAAAACAAGCAAATAAACTATAATAAATAGAAAAACAAATAGATAAGTAAATAAATGTTAAGTAAATTAATTCTAATTAATAAAAATACAAACCTATTAGTAAGTTAATTAATCAATCAATTAATTAACTAAAAACAAGTAAGTAAATAAAGATGGGAATAAAAAAAGTACATAATAAACAAAAATATATTATAATAGACAAATAAGTAAATAAATAAATTATAATAAATAATAGACAAGCAAATGGTACAGCAAAAAATAAACCATTAACAGACAAATAAGTAAGTGAATAATTAAATAACAGATATACAATTAAGCAAATTATAATAAATAAACAAAAAAACAAAGTACTGTATATAAGTACATGTTGTTACAATACAATATGTTAACAAATGCTATCTGCCCTCATGAGCCCACAGATGCCTGTGATTGGCTATCGTCTCAGTGATTGACAGGATAAGGACAGCCCACTCCCATCCAGACAGGATGAGAAATGTTTGCTCGCTGCCGTGGATTCCTCCGATTCCATCATGATCATGTGTTCTGGTTTTGGTTACATTTTATCCGCTCTTCCTTGCAGAACGCTTTAATTTTAGGAACATATCTGAGAAATCAAACCTAAACTAATTCTCTTTTAGGTTCTAGACTGGTTTAGGCCACGCCTACTTCAGTTTACAGTAACATAGGAGTTAATAAGAACATGAAGAAGACTTAGTCCTCACCCACGCTGCTGAGGAACATGGTGAAGTACATGACCCTGATCGACCTCCAGCGGCTCCTCTCAGCATCCTGTATGCTGTTAGACGACATCACAAGTGCAGACTTCATCATCATCATCATCATCAACATCCACAACATGTACAGCTTCATAACCAAATGTTAATTCAGCCAAGACTAAACACACACAGAATCGATCCTGATCTAATCCTGACTTCAGGTACGTCAGTGTTCCACATGATGCACTCGGAGTATAAAACACATCGTGAGGGAAACATCAAGCCAATTTAAAAAGCCAATTATTATTGTATGCATTTGTTATTATTAGCATTGTTGTTTTTATTATTTCTAATTATTTTTATTTAAAAAAAACTATTGTCCTGTTACATAAAATTGATATGTAACTGAGTCGAATATTTTCCCCTTCTCTATTTATTATTACTGGAAACAACACACCAGAATGTAAAACTGTAATAACAGCATGTTCATCTCTGAGTGTGGATCTTTTTAATGATTTTAATTATTCGTTATATTATTTGCACATATAGTGTGCAAACTCTCACTATGCTGCACTCTGACAGCCAAGATAAACACTGCTTTCCAAAGATCAATAAAGTGTGAAACACATCCACAGTCAACGCATCACATGACTTTTATCCATCTGACTTTCCACATGACTGCTGAGGGAGGGACTTCTCATGTCATGTCAAGTCATTGTAACTATTTACAGCTGGTTCAGTACACGGTGACCCCGAAACCACGCTTCTCTAGGACCATGGTGCTGCTTAAACCAACAGGAGAGAGACTGCACAGAAAGAGAATCAACTACAACACAGAGCCAAATAGTGTGTGTGTGTTTTGTGTATGTGTGTGTGTGTGTGTGTGTGTGTGTGTGTGTGTGTGTGTGTGTGTTGTTCTCCATGGTAACTAGAAATTAGGAATGGGAATCACCATTCACCTCCCGATACGATACTATCACAATACCTCGCTGTAGGTGAAAATGTAGTGATTAATATTTTATAAATATTGCAACTTGATATTACATTTTCTCCTGATTTTATTACAATTTTAAACATTTAAAAGAAGTTTAATGAGTAATTAAATGTAGCCCGTTCCTTATAACATTAGTTTTCTCACTTAAAAACCAAGTGCAGCATTTAAACAATACAAAATAACTTCAAATACAAGAGTTTAAAAATTGACTGAGCAGCGTGTATCTCTGTCCTCCACCATAATTATTCTTCTAAACAAATAATTCACTCCTACCACACAGAAGGAAAATGCATGAATAGTTCAGAGAGCGCCACCTGTAGGATCATAAACAAACAGCAATGGTTTCTGCCTCAAAACTCAACCTCGCATTGAGTGTGCAGGTCAAGCGGCTGCAAGCGCGCGTGTGGATTCTAACGCATACAATTTTTTAATAAAAGTTTGGAGAAAAAGGCAGATCGGAGGCTTTTAAGGCGTGTCATTGTTGATAATGTAACAGCATAAAAATGTGTTTCTTGTGCACCACTCAGAAGCTTCTGCACTCGGTTCGTAAATCCTTGACTTACGAACAAGTTCCGTTCCAAGAGCACGTTCGGATTTGTTCTTTAGTCCGACAAAGTCTACAGAGTCTTATACACCATACAATATACAATGTACAATGTAACGCATACCAATCCACTTGGCTAATTCTAAGCGGGGCATCTGTACCCTTTCCCCACACTGCCATCATGTGGCCAAAAGCCGTAAACCACATGTAAGCCTTTTTAAACTTGTCTAACAAGTACTTCATCTCACACATTTGAAAAGTAACAATGTTTACTGCATGCTTGAACGGACGCCATTTTGTCTCAGATCTGTTTTCCACTGTATTGGACTGTGAACGTGAGGATTTTCCCGAAATTAGGATTATTCACCATCAGGACAGATTTATAGGACAGACATTTTCTATCATCATGCTCCCGGACTGATTCATTAAAACCGGTGAGGCCGACTCATTTCTCCCGCACACACACACACATACAATATACCGGACTTTAGACATATTATACATTCACTCACTTACACACTGAAAATATTGTATACAAGTGTAAATATTGGTATCTGGTGCACTGCAGTGTCTATTTTTCGTACGTTTTTTGTCTATTTTTCTGCGATTTGTTCGCAGGTATTCAGTCCGTTCGTATCTGTGGAAAAGTTCGTAACTTGGGGACTTAGTGTATATCTAAGGCTGACCTGAAAAACAGCCAATTTCTAGTCACTGGCCGATCAACCTGTTCATCTCTATTATAAATGGAAAAATGTACAGTAGTTTTGCCTTTTTTTTTTTTAAATCGATTTTAGAGTCGATTAAAAAAAAAAAGAATCGCCATTCATAACTGAATCGATTTTTCCCCTGTCTCTACTGGAAATGGATAAACGTTTTCTTTAAATGGATAAAACCATGTGATCCCTCAAGGACATGGTGTGACAGGACAATAATCCATGTTAAGCTTCATCACACCTGATTGTTTTCCTACAACAGAACAACACACAAGTGATGTAATCATTATTAATGGTGTGCAGCAAGGTGTGTAAAGTCTTATGCATCCTGTTTTTCCACTTCTGTAACAGTTTGATGGTCGACAGTCACTCATATGTACTTTAGTAAACATGTTAATCTCACTTCCTCTTACTGTAAACACAGACTGTTTGTGCATTAGAGGGTTATTTTCAGTGTGTGGACCCTGACTCGGGGGTGTGTACACAGTCATGCCTCAGCACTCACTCACCTGTCAGCGTCTCCCTTCAGCAGAGGAGATCTTTCTTCTGATTCCAGCAGAGACATGTCCACTTCCACCAAGCCTTTCACCAACAAACTCTCTCTAACTCACTCTGCTTAGCGAGCTAGCTCACCAAATCACCCTCACAGCTCATTTTCGATAAGACAAACGTCGTCAAACGGTGACACAACACCGCCATTCCAGCTGTCACACGCGGACCCTGTTGTGTTTGTGTTATAAATGAACATCGGACAGTCTGAAGTACAACGCTGTTATTGATTCAAGGCAGCTTCCGCATTGTGAGACCAGCAGCGTCAGGGTCGAAGGTCATGGCCGCCATATTGGATCGTACGTCAGCGCGGCCGCCATATTGGAAAGGAACAAAAACAGCTAATGAGACAACTGGAGTCTGTAGGGGGGGTGCTGGTGTGACCTGCTAAAATCAGCTTAAATTATTCTTTTTTTTAAGTCTACATTAACAACTTTTGTTTTACAGGTTTATACATGTAAACTATACGTACACTTCAAATATTTAGATTGGGTTCGGCCTTCTACAGTGATGTGTAGGTTAAATGTACAAACAAACTCGTGGGGGGGGGGGGGGCAGTCCATAAGTCTGGATTTTATTTATTTAATTTGCTCATTATTAAATATAGCTATAATTAATTAGAATTAACTATTAATAATGCTATAGCAAGTTACCTCACACACCTCTTCTTCTTCTTCTTTGTCTTTCGGCTAATTATGCTTTTAATCATACAAATAGACTAAAATGTAATAAATTCCCATTCATAAAGTATTTCTAAGTTTCATGTGTGATCAAATACGCTTGTCATAAAATTCATTAATTCTTTCTTTCACTCATTGTCTATACCGCTTTTCCCTGTGTACAGGGTGACAGGGGGGCCTGGATCCCATCCCAGGAGACTTAGGGCACAAAGCGGATAGATTTTAATAAGTAAAATTTATTTTTGTGTTGTGAGTGTGTATATGTATATATATATAAGTTCAGGTGGGAAAAGTGCTCACAAGTCTGGATTAGACCTGCAAGTCTCGAACAATTTTTTTTCCAATTTATTTCACTCTACTCATTATTAAATCTAACTATTATAACAATATTCTAAGTCGCCTCACACACCAGTTATGCTTTTTAATTATACAAATAGACCAAATTATCAAGTTTCAACTAAAATGTAATTAATTCCCATTCATAAAAGTATTTCTTCAAATACATTTTTTTTTTTTTTTTTTTACAAAATTCCTTAATTGATTCATCTTCTATACTGCTTTAGTTGTCCTGGTGATTCTGTCTCCTCTTGGCCAGGAGATGGTGCGAGGAGAAGACAAGCAGCAGGACGAGAAACAGCTCAACTGGTTTGCCCAGGAGAAGAGTCTACTAATGAGTCTACCAGGAGTGATTGAAGTTAAAAACTTATTTTTAGGCTTGTTTGTCTTTATTTATTTGATTTGTTAATTGAAGTTTGTTTGTAAATACATTCTTTATTTAACTCTTTATTTGTATTAAGTTATTATGTAGCTTTAGTGTAATTATATATTTCCCATCCCCGTCTATTTAGTAAATTAGTCTTTGTCTATATACACTGTACCTCGTGTTACTTAGAGGAATAAATTAGTTTTTTCCCCCTGGATATTCAGATGATTTTATTTTGTGTTTTGGACCGTAAGTTTAAAGTTTTCTATTTTATTTAGTTGTTTTGTATTTAAATTTTTTGATTAGTTTGTTAATCACTTTTCAGTATATTAATAAATTGCTCTTTTTCTTTTGCTGCCCACATTTGATGTCCTTTAGCTGTACTGCTTGGTCCACAACAGAATGAATGAATAAAACTGTAAATACATACAAATATATCAATAACATTGGAAATATGCAAAGCTTAGAGTTTTCAAAAGCTTAACATAAAAAAACACACACAACCATTGTTTATTTCCCTTATTCAGTGTTTTCCTTAGTATATGTAAAGAGAGAGTGAGTTACTGATCAGAAGGTCGGTGGTTCGAGACCCAGCTCAGCCAGGTTGCCATTGTCAGGTCTTGAGCAAGACCCTTAACCCTGTCTGCTCTAAGGGTGCTGTATCATGGCTGACCCTTTACTGACCCCAGTCATGCTGGTATACATGAAGTAAGAAGTTCACTGTGCAGTAATGTATATGTGACAAATAAAGGCTTAACAAATACTATTTCTTTCATGTGAAATAGTGGGTTTATTTTTTAACAAAAAATGCAAAATGTGTTACTGGTTGTTGTTGTTTTTTTTTTCACTTTTATTCAGACTTTTTATGTTCTGTGTTCAATGTGTGATGGTTTTATTTGCACCATTAACCATCAATCATTTTGATTCTGATCCTGGAGAGAATTAGGAGTTCATACATTCTGTACATATCATCATATGTGTTATTTCATAGTTTTAATCTTCAGTATTGTAGATAGAATGGAGAAAAAACTAAAAAAAACACTGAATCAGAGCATTTTATTTGATTATGTCAGCGTGTTTGCTTTATATAATTCTGCCATGTTTACATAAAGCTTTACATTTTCTATGCACATTAAGCTAATTCAGTAATAATAATAATATGTTTTGATTTATTTCTGTTGCATAAGTAAGAAAAGCTAGCCAAGTCAACTCAATACACTTTCACTATTCAGAAGGAAGAAATAATCTAAAAATGAAAAAATAAATAAAACAATGAAAAATGAATAGGAAGAGAAAACCTTTTTTCTATTGTTTATAAAGGAATAACAGAATAAAACATTTGGTTTAGACCACACCCACTTCAGAATATGGAGCAGAAAACAGAATACGCAGACACAGAGAACGTCGTGTTACACTCTTACAGCCGAGTGTGAGGTTTGTTGACTCCCTGGTTGGTCATGCAGGCTGCTGTAGAATTCGACTTATGAAGGAGGAAGTTCAGAAATGTATGTAAGACCCAAGGAAAAAAAAAAGTGTGTAACGGTTTACCATTTCACAGTTTCTTCTCATGGTGGAAGTAGAAAAATAGAAACTTTTCACCCCTCCCGGAAAGAGAGGTGTTACTGGTACTGTAAGTGAGAGAAAGGAATCCAGGGTACAGAATGTTTTTAAGTGTGGTTACAACTGAGGAGATTGTGTTTTTCTTTTAATGTATGGTATGGATTGTATGGATTATGGGATAAAACTAATCACATGACAAAATAGAAGCTGCTACACAGCGTGATGGAGGTTCATCCCAGTACTCCAGAGCGTCCAGGTATACACACACTCACTCATACACACTCTTATTTCATTTTGAGAAACTTCTTTGTTGTATAACACAAGCTGTTATGATTGCAGATAACAAACATAGGCTTGATAAAGGATCAGTTGGGAAGTGTATGCGCTTGGTTCTTCTCTTTATCACCGTCGTGCTGGTTAAAGGACTTTTCATCATAAGTGCCAACTTTTGTAAGTCTGATATAAAAGTACATCTAATCTTATTTCTTATCTCTGAATGTAAACTCTTGGCTCTCCTTGACAAAGACTGGAGTCTGGAGTATTAACTCTGGTGCAGTAAAATAAAAATGCTTAATTTAAATAATTAAAGCTGAATGCTCTCCAGATTTTATTTACCACATTTATTATAGTTTTTTAAATATATTTTCTTATCATTTTGGATTCGCAAATCTTTTTTTCATTAACTGAAGTAACAAAAAAGAAACGTCCAGTAGAATGTATTGAAATAATATTTCCATATTTTCACTGCTTTATCCTTACAGTTAAACAGAATGTTTTAAAATTGTAATCAACTACACAGCCTTAAAGCAAAGCAGAAAAAAATAAACAAAAGAAATTAGTGATTTTGGATTAAATGACTTTATTATACTGTATATTATTATACTGTATTAAATGACTGTATTATACTTTTAAATTTTATTAAGATTGCCAAATATGAAATAAAGCATACTTTTATTTTTTAATTGCCTTGGTCAATTGTTTTGGATTGTTGTCTCATTTTGAACTTGCTATTTAGTTTTTTTTATAAAACAGAGATATATTTGTTTTGCAAAGACTATGGGTTGTTCGTCCTTCTGTAGTTGCTCTTATAACTCTTATAGTGCGGCAGTTTTTTCCCCCCTTTCTTCAGTTCTGAGGGTAAACGTTGGAGAATCTGGAGACCTAAAGGTGAAGTCAGTTTGTGTGAGTGACGAGAGCACAGACGGCGAGAAGTTACAACTTCAAGCAGAAATCCAGAGACTCACAGCGCTCCTACACAACATCACTACAGGTAGAAAACCTCACTTTTATTATAATGATATAAAGCATACTGTGATATTTATCTTACTCAGAGTGAATATGCACTATGATACACAACAGAAACCAATATCATATCAATAATATCATATATAACATATAGTATCTGTGAAATATAGGAGGGGCGTTCAAGTCGAACCGGGACTTGTAATTAAATTTCTGGCGTAAAGGCGTAAAAGTGATTGACATTTACAGAAGACTTCAAGGACAGTACGATGATGAGACTGATGAGACTCTTAGGCAAAGTAAAATATTTGAACGGTGCAAACGTTTTAAATAAGGTCTGTGAATAATCCCAATCCTGGCCGAGGTGGCTCGGAGCCCACTGCAGTCGTTCCCTTGAACATTCAGAGAGGGGAATATTTGAATGATATTAAAGCCAGTCATTAAAGGAGTTCCTGGGAGGCCAGCATTTTAGATGGTCCGATCATGGCTCCAGCGTACTGAAAAAAACTTAGATTTGATTGAACTTTGATTGTATCTAAGCACTAGTGAAACACTGGGATAAGTGCATTAGTGTATCAGGGGATTATATAGAGAAATAAAGGGAGTTTTTACTC
>JAQMYI010000006.1:24949521-24960441 GCA_030014275.1 Clariallabes melas | reverse complement strand
GTGTTTGATGATCAGAAACATTTTGTGTGACAAACATGCAAAAGAATAAGAAATCAGGAGGGGGGCAAATAGTTTTCACACCACTGTATGATCCTATCTGAAAATTCACTTTTTCACCTAGTTGAAGCACTTTTGAGCACCGATACCGTGTTCTGGCTGATAGTTAACCTGAACATGTTCTCACCTGCCTCCCAGGAGCGCTGCTTAGCCGAGAGCCACAGCTGAGAAACCACGTCCTGCATTAATGCAACAACACAAGAAGAAACTATAAGACTTGGCTAATCTGCATGATCAGCATGATTACTAGAGAGTATAGTAAACTGTATAATTGCGTGTCTTATCATATATCACACATGCACAAAGGTCATATGCTTGGTCTCTGCTTCAGGAGACTCAGGGCTGAACTTCAACCAGCGTTTCCTGGTAATCTGGATCAAACTTATCCTGCTCTTATCATGCATAACCTCAATAAACTGAAAAACATCCATGTCATTAAATAAAAACTCAAATAAATATAACACACACAGCTATGTTATGTGTTATGAATTATTTCCTACATCAAAATTTTATTTTATTAAACAATTTTATTTAAATTATTATATCTTACTGCTGTATTTTATGATTTTATCTCAGAAAGCAAACTTTTAATCTGATATACTTTAAATAATAGAACTATTTTGGGTTTTAGTTCATGATTAATATTTCGATACACATGTTAGCTAGTGTAAATAAAAAATTCTTAAATATAAGAAAATGGTTCAGTCTATTTTTATTGTTGTTATAGATCATTCTAACTCAAATATGCTTCAAATGCTTTTTATACATTTAAATTCTACATTTTATTCTATTGGCAGATTTTAAGGAAATAAAAAGCTTGAAATGAGCAAATATGCTTAGAAATATGTTTAATAATCTTATTTTTTTTGGTTTATTGTAATTTTATAGTCTTATAGTAGGAAATATGGAAGGAACTCGTCTATGTTCATTACTACGGCAATTCATTTTTGCCACAGGATGCACAAACTTTTGCACTCGTATATCAGTTGTTATGTAGAAACCTTCTGTGCTTGTATTGAAACACAGGTATAAGTTATTCAGCTAGTGTATCTGAGGGTATATACTGTAAAGACGAGTCCACGGATGATCTGACCTTGCTGTCGTCCTTCAGTAAGGACCAGGTGATGAACTCGAGCAGCGGCATCAAAGTACCCAGCCTCTTCTTCTTCAGCCCGAGCAGACGAAGCATCTGCGTCAGCTCATCTCCCAGCATGCCACAGCTCTGAGTGGAACAAAAGTGGGCCATAAACACTGGGGATATTTGCCAGGTTCAAGTAATACCAGCTTCGTGATTGTGTTTTGTAAAGCTGCCAAGAACAACTGCGTGGAGTTTAATCGCTGAAACTCTGCGTACAGGTGAAGGGTTCGTTAAGGACGTCTTTGATCTCGCTCACCTCTGAGACACTCTGCAGCTCTTTGGCCCATTCCATCACCCTCTGCTGCACCACATCTCCGTGTTCCTCCTCATTCGTCTTCTGCTTCTCATCCTCGCTGCGCTTGAACCTCTCCTGCAGCCACGGACTCTCTTTAGATACCTGAAGGACGTCAGGACGAGGTTTCATTAGCAGTGACATTACAACAAAGTTGTTTGGGTTTAAGATTATTTTGGACTTTATGTGAAATGAAGCACAACAGTGACACTAATGATTGCATGAAAAACATATAGAGGGTGATTTCTTTCCAGCCCCCAAGTCTACGGCCGAAACACTGTACAGTATTGCTGCTGATTTTTATTTTATTTTATTTATGTTATACATATAATACAGAAAAAGTGTGCGCCAAAGAAGCTACTTCTGAAGTTTATGCAACATGGAAGTGACCGATCTTGCTTCCAGACAATTGCTAACATCAGCCGTGTTGGAGAGATTATTTTATATGTGCCCCAAAAATGGCCGTTTTTCAGCGTTTATTATACTGTCTCACTTCAAACAATGATCATTTAAAATGCAAATTATTCATATTTATTTATTTATTTATTTATTTATTTATTTATGAGTATTGATACTTAAATTGGTGTAAGCTTCAAGAAGCATATGACCTGTAAAAATCGTTGCTCAAATTAAAGCATTCCTTGTAAAATTAAGTATTTCCCCCCCCAATAAAAAAACATCTGTAGTGTCCGTAACCATGTCAAATTCCTGTTGCGATATCTTAACTTATATTGCTTTGCATTTTAGACTAATACACTTTTTCAGGTTGATGTCTGAAATCATGTTTCATCTGAACGATCATTGGAAGATTTAAATTCTAAAAAGTTACGGACACTTTTTTTTACAATTTACCGTAGGAGAGACACTTTTTAGCACCAATACCATGTACTGTACATTCATGCAGCCAGTCAGTGATAAGTCTATCAGCTGATCACACTGAATAAAAGATTTGCACTGATTAATTTTCCATCAAATAGGATAAGAAATCATGATTATTTTCATTAAACATGCATAAATTGCAGTTGTAGCGTAATGAACTCAAACTGGATTAGATTTTTTCCCATCAAAATGTGTCTGAACAAGGAGCTGGAAGTATTATAATATACAAACATCACTCAAACAAAGTACAAATCATACAGAAGGAAAGAAGACAGAATGTGTAGATTTACAGACCTGACATAAATGAATAAACACCTTAATAAATAATAAATCAGCTGCCTATCACTGTGTGAGTGTATGTGTGTGTGTGCGTGTGTGTGTTGCTCCACATTGTTCCTGTCCATCGATGACACCTTAAGATATAATTTATTGCTCAACCCTAATTGTACAATAGTTCAAACTCTTGCTAGACATCAGATGTTTGTTTTTTTTCACTCTGTCTCACCTTGTCGACGTTCTTGAGTTCATCGGCCCACTGCAGGATGAGTTTGCGGCTCTCCTCCAGGCTGCGCTCGGTCCGAGGGTCGTCGTGTCGAGACGACGCACCCGAAGCACCTTCCTCTTTGCCGTCGCTTTCTTTCTGCACTCACATAACACACGTACAGTATCTGTGCATTACTATATTGTTATTAATTCATTTTCCAAAAACACACAAAGTTAACATGACGTCATCCTCCACTCTCCCTTCATCCTCTCTCTCTCTCTCTCTTTCTCTTTATGCATGTTTTTCTCTCACTTTCTTTTGTCTAAAACATGACGATGTGCATGAAACCTGTACTGTAAACCTAAACTGATGTCCTCTTTCTTTTATCAGCATGCACAGCTTTAATACAAGCACCCGGTCATAAAGCAGGACTCAGAGTCCCCAGAGAGACGGTTTATCAAGGTACAATAAACAGCACAAGTGTCCGATTGCACGCAAGCAATAAAGTGTGTTTCATAACGAACTTACTGCAAAATTAGTGCGTACAAAAAGCGTACGAATGACGCAAAGTCTGTCTCAGCTTGATCAGGATTTACAGTCACACAAACTACTAGTGGTGTTAAGAAAATTAAGCAGATATTAGTAATATAAAAAAAATTATATTAATATTAAAATTATTAAAATTATTAAAAACAAAATGATAATTATTATGTGATAGTGCACACTTTAATAAGAAAACAATCAGCCCTAAAATAAAAAAATCAAAATAAAAAAACATACCCCCAACTGTTGAATTTTTCTTTTGACCAAAATAATTTTCCAATTATTACTATATAAATTAATTAATTAATTAATTAATAAAAAAAATAATAATAATAAAATAATAATAATATATATTATAAATATTACTATATTCAATTAAATTTACGAAAGGCAAACACTCCATGCTTTTTTTAATTAAAAGTCCCTACGAATGAGCTATTAAAATAGAAATGACATCATGTAACTTTTGACCAATCAGAATCGAGAATTCAACAGCACTGAAAATATATTATAGATATTAATAGACCGATATATTCATAGACCAACACCTTAAAAGTAATTAAGAATTAAGTTGAAATTTAAATAATTTCATTTAAATAATTATTAAGATTATTTTATTTAAATAATCAACCTCATTGTAATTATAAATAGATTATAAGCCAACATTACTGTAAATATAGAGTGCCAAAAAGGGATAGAATCAAGAATGAGGATATTTATTATTTACAGCAACAGGAAATTTGCCATTGTTTTCTTGCATGGATTTTTCAATTATGGACGTTCATAATTATGGACGTCTCTTTTGCCTTTTTCTTACCTGGAAACTATGAACAATGCAAACTTTTGTACTTTTGGCTAGGTCATAGATAGTATAGAAGATAATAAAGTTATGACTTAACCGCCTGATGAACCTTTATAAACACATAAAATCCATCTTGAGGCTACACCTGTGTGTCACCAGTTCAAGCAGAGAAATAAGGAAGTGTGTGAGGGGAAAACCTCAGTCCTGCATGATCAGCATAAACCTTTATGGATATTGCTTTACATCAGTCTCTGATTATGTACCGTATTGTAAGATTTCCTGGAATTATAACGACGGGACAGGTTTCTGTTTCTGTCTCACCTTACAGACTTGTGCCACCTGGACCTTCCAGTTGTTGAGAAAGCTGATGCACTCCTGCAGACTGCGGAGGTCTTTCAGGCTCTGCTGGTGGTGTCTTTGCTACAGGGGACGAAGACACGCATGTGAACGAGAAGCTGCTAAATAATATTCAACAATTCTTGCAATATCTATGATTTTATATGTATTAGTAGATGATCTTTATCTATTCTGTTGTATATAACTACAGCAGAGACAAACCACACAACGTCACTTAATTTTAAAATATGATTTTTGTCTCCATCTATACATTCTGTTTGGACCTGACACAAACCTCCTTAGGACTACTACAGAGCTCTACTAGCTCTACTACAGAGGACTCCTGACCTTTGCAGATCTCTAGACCCACTACAGAACCCTGTACAGAACCACATGCCTTGTGTAGTACCTTTAGAAGTGGTTATGGTGCATTTGTAGAGCCCTTTTGGACTTCCTATGGAAATCCAGCCCCTGTGTGGTACCTTTCTGGATATCTATGTACCTTCTGTAGTACTGTTTTGAAACCACGCATCCCCAGCATTATTACACAGTACCTCTATGAGACCATGTGAAGTTATTTTCCTGATCAATGATACCATGGTGCCAGTGCAGCACTTAAAGAAACTCAGTTAAGTACTTTAACAGGACCACACACCACCAGAAGTACCCTAACCGACTCGTACAGGATTACAATCCCCCTGCTTTACCAGTAAAATCCGGTTTGGACAATTGACTTACTATGGTATCCTAAACCTCCTCAAGTACTGTTTCAGACCTCTAGAGATGACAGTCCACCTGTGGGACCTTTAGAAATCACACTGATCACGGCGGACAACTATGACACCACATACTTCCTAAAGTATCTATACAAAAACCCATGAAGCCATACTTTGGAAACCCTTCTAGACACCTTTTTGTCCATGGATCTCCATGCAGAACTGATTTAGAACTCCTACAAGACAACGTTTCCTCGACAGTTCCTTTGTGGCCTTCTCTAGATCAGAAACATGTTGCTTAAAGGAAACAGAGAGCAGGCACTTTACCTGTGAGCGTGAAGATGTGCTCTTGCTGCTCTTGAAAGGGCTGCTGGGAGCTGAGCTGTGAACCTGCACTGTTTCCTCTGGAAGATTCCAGCGCACCGCTCCGATCGAGTGGCTCTGCGTCTCTACCTTGGCCAGAGGATTATCTTCAGCCACAGACAGAATTATTATTATTATTATTATTATTATTATTATTACTATTATTACTATTATTAATTCATAACGGCACTGTGCGCCCAACCGTAGTTAAATTAAGCTACTAGGACATAAATAGAAATAATTAAATATATAATATAAAATGTTTTTTAATTCTAATCAAATTATTTGTTACATGATTTTTAGCATTTTAAATACGCTGGACTTAATACACATATACAAGGTACAGCCACTTATAATATTATGTAATACAGACGGAAATGAAAACTAAAGTACATACTTTGACTTTTAAGAATGCTCTTCATCTTGCGCAATGTTAGAAGCTCTGCTAAAATATTAAGCAAACAAACAAATAAGTTAATGAATGAATAAATACATACATACATAAATTGGTAGATAGATAGATAGATAGATAGATAGATAGATAGATAGATAGATAGATAGATAGATAGAATAAAAAAGTAAATAAATAAATAGGGTTTAAATCCAAAACAAATCTACACATGATTTAATAATAAATAATACTCATTTAATATTAGTACTGAATAGAATAGTATCATTATATATTAGATAATAGAACAACACTTCTCGGTTTATGATATTTTGCTTCATTAAAAATAAATAAATAAATAAATAAATAAATAAATGAATAAATAAATGAATAAATAAATGAATAAATAAATGGGGACCCCAGCAGGACTCACCTTCACTGCGTGATGAGGCTGGTGGATGTGGCAGGTAGAGGTGGCAGGACACAAAGAGCGACTGGTCTCTCTCGTCTCACGCTTTTGTCTCTTTACAGCACCATGTGAACTTTGGACCTGCTGTAAAAACCTGGTTTAAACGAACGAGAAAATCTCCTCCGCTCGTCTTATGCAATACATTAGAATAGTCCCAGGGCTGACCCAGAGTAACCTCTGCATTTACAGGAAAATCACTGACATTCCTGTCACCTACATTTATGTTTAAAAAAAAAAAAAAAAAAAGCTATAAGCCAGCTTTAAATGGGTTTAGCGCCAGTAGAACTGAGCGCTGATCTAAAGCTAAATAGATTAAATAGTGGAACAAAAAAAAGTTTAATTAAATACTAAATAATGAATTAAATACAATTATTAAACATTAGTAAGTATTATATTTAGAGAGCTGTAAGTATTATATATTGCAGTGGCTGCTCCTAAACTCTGAAACACATTTCTACCTGAGTTACATCATATTATTAACCTGCAAAACTTAAAACTCATTTATTTAGACTACTGTAGCTTTTGATATTTTATAATTTGATGTGTTTTGGTTTGTATATTTCTTTGCTATCTTATTTTTCTAACGCTGTGAAGCACTTTTGTTCAACTTAGGTTGCTGTAAGTTGCTATATAAATAAATGTTGATTGATTAATTGATTGATTGAGTTCTTATGATATTAATAATTTTATTATATAATACTTAGTAATAAATAATTAAGAGAGAAAAAATATTTTTAAAGTCACTTTTTTAAAGGTTTTTATACATTGCCTCAGATGAATAGTCGAATCAAATAAAGTGAATACTTCTATATATTTTTTTTTAGATAATTCGAAATATGAAATAAATCATTTACAGATTAGAAATTGTCATTAAAAACATACAAAATTACATTTGTAAATTACAATACAAAACATTATACCCAATATTCTGTGTGTGGGTTCCCTTGTGCCACTGGGACAGTTGTGTCCTCTCAGGGCGTGGCTCTGCAGGGCCTTGTGTGTGTGTGTGTGTGTGTGTGTGTGTGTGTGTGTGTGTGTGTCTGTCACCAGAATGTTGGCAGTGGATAGGGGAGGGGCCTCCGTGAATCAGACTTGTTTGTTTACTGTATCCATGGGTGATCAATCAGATTGAGCTCTGAGGAGTTTTTTGGACGTCGCTTTGGACCGCTCACCGGTCTTGGGCTTTTTCCCAGCTGGGCCCAGTGTACAGTCAGCTTTAGTGCTCTGGGTGTTCTGGTGCATTTCTATTGTGTGCAGCATTGAGTTTTCTTTGGAATCAGACCGGAGGGGCTCACACTGGGTCCCCGTGGACATGGGTGAGCCTTTGGTGCCCGCGATCCTGTCACTAGTTTACAGTGGGGTATACCTGATAATCAATTTTACTCACTTGTCCCACTTGTCAGTGGTCCTAATGCTTTGACTGAGCGATCTACACATGATTTTATCACTGATTTTATGTGTTAAGTCTACTTGCATGATAATGTACGGTGGCCGTGAAGTGCAAAACAAATTAACAAAACTGAAAACAAAATAACAAAAACAAAAACAAAACAACAAAACCCAAAACAAAATAACAAATTAGTTTTGGGTTTTGATATTTTGTTTTGAATTAGTTATTTTACAAAATAACAAATTCAAAACCAAATGAACAAAACGGAAAACAAAATAACAAAACCCAAAACAAAATAACAAATTAGTTTTGGGTTTTGTTATTTTGTTTTGGGTTATGATATTTTGTTTTTGAATTAGTCATTTTGTTTTCCGTTTTGTTCATTTGGTTTTGAATTAGTTATTTTGTTTTGGGTTTTGTTATTTTGTTTTTGTTTTTGTTATTTTGTTTTGGGTTTTGTTGTTTTGGTTTTGTTATTTTTTCATTTATTTTGTTTTCAGTTTTGTTCATTTGTTTTGCACTTCACGGACACCGTAATAATGTCATCATGACTATACAGTACATTTAAAAGTCAATTCCCTTTATAAATCCAAAAAAAAAAAAGCTTTTTAGCAAATTCACTGTTCCAAATCTTTTGGGAATTAGCATTGTTACAATAAACACCTGGTGAGGTTTTGAGCATCTTGGCCACACTTGAAGATGTTTATAAGTCTTTTGAGCAGTTAAACTTTTTAAAATATTTTTCAGTTTATTTACTTTACTTATTTACGTTCTCATCTGACATGGATGCAAATCCAACCTTGCTGATATTGTAAAAATAACAGTGTAAATAATCATCTTCTATGACGAGAAACAAATGCCATGTCTATATATAATGATACAAGGAAAACCGTTATCACATTATAATAATATACAGCAGATAACATTAAAATCCCTTTTCCCCACCTTACTGTAAATGACTCAAGCAAATGAGGAAGACTTCACATACTGTATAAAGCGATTATATGGAGTAATGTTTGCAGGTAACACCAGCATGATCTTTGCTCTAGTTTCTGTCTTTAGATGACACATCTCTAAGAAATCTGGATAATCAAAAAGCTGGAATGATTTTTACTACACCATAGTTCTTCTTAGGATTAGGAGTATTACCCCCCCCCTCCCCCACCAACACACATACACACACAAAACACAAGCTGAGGGAGAATCCGTAGGCCCTTATTAACTATACAGTTTATACGCTTATATGTTTGAAAAAACAAAAAAAATTAATTAATATAAATACATAAAATAAATAAATACAATCTAAGGTAAGTATATAAATATTATACACTGTATAAATAATGATAATAATAAAACATATCAATGCATATTTATTAAATTATGTTACTAAAATCTCTATTGATATAAGATTTTTTTTTATCATTTAAATAAATAAATTCTAAGGGAAGCATTAATATATAAATAATATTTAGTCTATAAATATCTATGAACATTATATAGAATAAAATATAAATAATATATAATATTTAACATACGATATTACTAATATCTACATCAATACAGACTTGGCATGTTATTCGTTCACTCATCGTCTACAGCGTTTATCCTCTACAGGTTCTTGGAGCTTCTCCCAGGAGACTTTGGCCACATGGCAGGGAGCCAATACATCGCAGGGCACGCAATCACGCACACACTCGCACTGCAAGGAATTTGGGAACGCCAGTTAACCTAATCTGCATGTCTTTGGACTGTGTGAGAACATGCAAACTCTACAAACAGAGACCCAAAGCGGAAATCAAACCCAGACCCTGAAGGTGCGAGGCCACAGTTTTAACCACTACGCCACCGCGCATGGCATAGCAGATCTTAGGAGACAACACCTGGTTGAAGGTCTGCAGATTTTCAGCTTATTACACAGAACAGCTGTGTGTCTCACTCTGTGTCACTGTCTCTCTCCCTCTCACCCTCTCACTCACCTGAGGAGCTTCGACAGAAATAATGATGTCACCAGATTGAACTTTGCATTCACACGAAACTCCCACCCTTCTCAAAGACTCAAATGAATCACACTGTCCTGGTGTTTATCACACTGTAGGTTAGACGTTTTCTCCACCACGGCTCTATCGGATTCTGGACTCTGATTGGTCAGAAAGTGTTGATGAATTTTCTATAACAGCAGGTCTGACTGTAGTGCAGCTCCAAATCACAGAATTTTAATGAAAATTAATGCGCTTGTTCTGATACCTTATCATTTCCATGTAAGCGACATAATCTAAAGCTAATAATAAACATATTAGAAATAAGGCAAGATAAATGTATAATTGTTGATATGGCAAAATAAGATAATTTTGCTTCCTTTAGCTTCATTTTAAATTCATTGTGGTGGTTTGAGGGACAAAAAATACCAACATTGCACTTATTTGATTTAAAGCCTAAACATAGTATTGGTGGTGATAATTTCTTGTATATTATACATATAATACAGAAAATGTGTGCGGCCAAAGAAGCGACTTCTGAAGTTTATGCAACATGGAAGTGATCGAGCTCGCTTCCTTTAAAATGTCAAGTTGCTTCAGTCGTTTTGGAGAGATGATTTTATATGTTGACCCCAAAATGGTCATTTTTCAGTGTTATATTGTCTCGCTTCAAACAATAATCATTTAAAATGTAAATTATTAATATATATATTTTTATTGATACTAAAATTGGTGTTGTAGCTCCTAAAAGCATATGACCTGTAAAAGGTATTGCTTGAATTAAAGCATTCCATGTAAAAATGAAAGATTTTTTTTTACAAAAAAAATCTGTAGTGTCCGTAACCATGTTGCAATATTTTAACAATTTTGCGTTTTAGAATAATACACTTTTTCAGGTTTGTCTTTTTTTTGTGAAATCTAAATTGGTCAAGTTTCATCTTGTAGGGCATGAAATTGTATTTAACAAATGTGTTTCTTTTTATCTAATAAAAATATACACTCACCTAAATGATTATTAGGAACACCATACTAATACGGTGTTTGACCCCCTTTCGCCTTCAGAACTGCCTTAATTCTACGTGGCATT
>JAQMYI010000006.1:24880406-24894387 GCA_030014275.1 Clariallabes melas | reverse complement strand
CCCCCCCCCCCCCCCCCCCCCCCCCCCCCCCCCCCGCGTAAAACTTTTGTTAACTTGCTAATAAATAATAACCATAATTCTTACTGTTAATGTTTTAACATTTTCTTGTGAAAAAAAAAAAAGGTTACTTCACAAACCCCAAATTTTTTTATGTATAAAAAATATATATATATTATTTATATCAACTGTAATTTTTCAGAAATGGTTCTTCATTTTTTACTTATTTTACCATGAAATGTATGAATGAAGAAACTGAGGTTTTACCATTAATACTACAAAAGTTGAGGTTTTATTCAGTGCAGGCCTAATTAGAAATGATGTTTATTAGATTTCCGCATTAATTACCTTAGAGAACAGTATGATTTAAAGTGGAACGTCTGGTTTAGTTTTATAAGTATATACATACATAAACAAACTGCTCACAACTTACAAATGCACAGGAACGTACAGTACTGTAGCATTGCCCGACTAGCCGTTAGCATCTGCTCTAGAGATCCTTCTTTTCAGTTCTTGTCTGGAACTCAACAGATCAGAGCTCATCTACTGCATCCAGGCAGCGATGCTAACCAACAATCAGACAAAACACACAGTCTGATAAATATTTACGCTGCTGTCTCGTCGTTTTGAGGTCAGACCATACATACCGTGATGTTCTGGGATTTCTTTTGAGACGCAGCGGTTTTCTGAGATCAGGTTTACACAGCGCATTGCGCACAGAGCACCGTTTTATTCAGTTCTTATTTTATTATTCAGCAATAATAATTATATTTCTAACTAACAGATTTAGTGTTTATTCATTTAATCTCACTGGTCGTACAGTTGTTATGTAACAACAACACAGAATGTATGCTTATGCCATATTCCTGGGTATAATGTATGCAGTTTTATAAGGAAATGAGCTGCTTAGTTTTACTGAACATCCCGCAGAACCAGCCGCGGTACTTCTGACGAGTTTGTCACAAAACCCAGGAGCGTTCACTTTTTTCTTTCTTTAAGTACTCTTTTACATAATATGCTGCTTTCATTTCTGGCCTACAGATATTCTCCTGTAAGATTACAATTTTTTCCAGTAATGCTAATGTTTGGAAATGTTTGTACAGACTTAATAATGAAGTCATAAAATGAACATGTATAACAAAGTTTGTAATTAAAAAAAAAAAAAAAAAAAAAAAACATCTGATGCATAAGACTTTTGCACAGTGCTGTATATACAGTAGATACTACATTTGAAATGCGATATGAGACAATACCATTTATACCTGATGTTGCTTTACATATGATCCGTTGCTCCTGTGAAGCCAGGCCATCCTCTCTCACGCTCTGCACAGCCCGGGTTTCTCTCTGCGCACAAACCTGGTGTTTACAACTTGTGTGCAGGTAAAATATCCTAGCCCAAACCGATACCATTTATTAGTAAAAAACGAAAAGGACAAAACTATGATGTGTAAAATATCCATCAAAGCTTGGTGCACTCATAGAGAGAGAGAAAAAAATCTATGTACGGTATATGTATATTCGAATATACTGTATGTACTGTATATTCCTACATTTTGGTGAGCTTGTATGTACGAGATGCCGAGACCTCCGTGTTAAAGTGCTCCGACTAATGAGACAACTAGCAAAGGTTAGCTGCATGTCTCCATACTGCATCCCCAAGCTGAGATAAAACTTAATTAGTGTATGGCTGTAAATAAATAAATTATAATCACATATGGTCTTTTATACAACTTTTTTAAATATTATGTATACATAATACACAAATTAACCAAGACGATAGCAGTTCAAGCAGAAACATTAACTACTCTGTCAAAGCAAGCAGGCATGTTGTTACTGTTGTTCTGTTTAGTATTTTTTTTTTTTTTATGTGATGTGTTGGACGCTGTTCAGACCAATCTGTGATTGCTTCTGAGAACAACGTGTGTTTTATTTCGTATTATCTTATTTTGATTTGCTTACATTTTATGTTGAATTAATATAAACTTTATTGTGCATAGATGTCGCAGCATGTTTCATACAGGAAACGAAACCCTGTCTTTGCATTTTATTTTGAGCACAGTCCGTTTTAACGAACGTGTTTGCAACATCTCACACGTGGCTTAGACTTTGACTTACAACACTTCGCCCACTTTGTAGAAAATGATGAGAGACAGTGTGTATATATATATACAGTATACATATACATATACATACATATACATATAACATGCCTAGAGAAATACAGAGATATGATGCTTGGCCGATATCCTCCACCCCATTCCATATTTAACAATGATGGTGCATTTGTTAGATAGTCATTGAGGATATCAGGACACGTTTACTACAGTCTGTCATGTCTGTATTTATTACATAACACAATATGTTTATAACAGATTGAATCATATAATGCTTGAATGGGTTTGCTATGGAACCTGCTTACTTATGAGAACCGGCATTTAAAAAAGGGAAATAAACTCAGGTAGGATGACTCTATGGCATTTATGTTTGATGAGTAAAGTCAAGAAAAATGAGGAGCCAAGTACACCGAGGTTCAGTACGGGAACTTGAGTACAGTACGGTACGGCGCATGTTGGTGTTGTAATATCATTGAAATTGTTTGTTTTGAAATTGTTTGTTTGTGGAACTGTACCATCGTGTCCAGTGGAAAAGTATTTTAATAATAACATTTACATTTTCAGTCCTCACATGTCCGCCTACACTCACACACACACACACACACACACACACACACACACACACACGCTGACAGTGACGCACTCGTCACTCCCCTCATCCCCCAAACCTTCCCAGGAGTGTGTGTGTGGGTGTGTGTGTGTGTGCACGTGTGTGTGTGTGTGTGTATGTGTGTGTGCACATGTCCATGTGTGTGTGTGTGTCTCTCTCTCTCTCTCTCCAGATGTCCCAGGCTCTTTGTTGCCTTGGAGATTCAGCTGGCCACGGCTCGCTCATTAGTGTCCACTGATCCATATGTCATACTGAAGATAGCCTTTGATCAGCCCCGAACGCGGGAACGTTCACCCGAGTCGTGTTCACAAAACTACGACACGATCATCTCCGTGACCAGCTGAGGAATAATAAACATTGTCAGATATGTTCAGAGAGAGAGAGAGAGAGCGTTCGTTTGTTTTGGACTCCATTAGCACTTTACAGACTAAAGCCAAGCAAGTTTTCTTTTATTTACAGCCAGAGAAAAAGGCATCTAAACAGTACAAAAAGGCTTTTCTGCTAAACTACACCATGGAGCCCAGTGGTTTATTTACAGTTCCATTGAATTAAAAAAAAATTGATTTGTAACTTCGCATAGTTTCTTTTGTTTATATACAATAAATAGATAATTAAAAACATTTAAAAAACTTCTTAGAACATAAAAAAACAATATAAGAAACATTACATATTTTTATAAAGTTATCACATTTGTTTGTCAAGTCTGAATTTATAATTTTGGTTTGTTTGGTGTTTGGTTTGTTTTAAATTCTCATTTCAAAATTAAATAAACAAATGTTGGCTGTTGAGCGTACGGAGCTGAAAATATCCTCAGAAAATCTATTTATTGGTTAAAAAAAAAACATAAGTGTTTTTATAAATGACAAAAATCACCCGAGCTTAGAGAACACAAATCCTGCACTAAATAAAGAATTAGATTTCTACAGAAATAACAAAAAAAATAATTCACCCATCAATTACACCCAGCGCTTATTTTTTCTTTTTTGTTCTTTGCTCCGCGTCTCCATACTTCCTGCCATTTTGCAGTGCTACGGCTCAGTACTTTGGCTCAGTTTATCAGTTTAGTTCAGATGAACAAAAATAGAAAAAAATGAAAAAAAAAAAAAACTAATAAATAAAACTCTGCAACTCAAATACATGTCTGATTCACTTCCTGGACGTGAGTCGACTCAGGGTCATTAGAGTTCACTTGGAAGCTCCGGGGTTCTCCAACCTGAGCGTGATTGCTGTGTTTCCTTTTAGAGAAAGAGAACACACTCACGCTACACTGTATGTAAGTAAAACACTGTATAACCAACTAAAATATTCTGAAAACATTTAATCACAGATACTAAACACATATGCTAAACTAGCTGGTTAAATTAACCTGTTATGAAACTGACTCAGATTCTGGGATCCCGTCCGTGACACAAGAGCACTTTCAAAGAGCTTGGTATTGAGTTTGGCAGGAGGAGGAGGAGGAGGACATGAGGACATTTTTAAATTGTATATTAATAAATATTCATAGATTGTGACATGTTCAATAAACATAAAGGTGTAGCGATGTTCCCGGGCCAATTTATTAGTTTACTGGGCATTACGAAGATATTAAACATTAATTAATGTACATAAATGATTTAAAGTCTGAGGAGCAACGGGAGCTGTAATTACTGAATTATTCATAGTAGTTAGTGAGGAATGCTTTAGCATTATTTAACAGTTTAAAATTAACATACTTAATTGTATATATATATATATATATATATTTACTCATGATACCAATATGTAAAATCAGGCCACATATTAGAGAGAAGAAAGCTGTGCAAGGTATATAAAAATAAAAAGCAACATTTTATGGATGCTTAAAACCAAATAACTGAATATTAATATTGAGCCAATTTTTTAATATTACTTTTCATGTTTTTAGTGCAACAGACAGGAGAAACAACTCGATTCCAAGGAGTCGCAGACGTTATGTAACTTCCAAACTCCTACAGCGACAGTGAAATATCGTTTTGGCACGGCACGATCCTGAACTCGATGCACCACCAGAAGCGTTCTTTAAGGATTTCCAGAGCCGCAATCTTCGACAGTTTTTCCAGTTACTTCTCATTTCTGTGGCTGCGAGGCTGCGGCCTCCTCACTTCCACCCTGAAGAGCAGGACGACTTTGTGGCGAACGAAACACAAACTGATCTGCGCTGCACTTCGCTCACAGAGTCAACGGCAGCCTGCAGGGAGAGAACACTGGAACATATGTGGCCTGGCACGTACTAAAACCACAAAATCCATACCTCAATTGCCGGACACTTGTACCCAGCAGGAGGCACGGTGGAATAAACAGATAAATTGGTCGAGAAAATGAATGAGAAGGAAAAAAAAAAAAAAAAAAAAGAAATGACAAAGTTCCATGAAAAGCCGGCGGGATCATAAGAGCGCCACCCGTTCCAGGCGAGTTCCCATGGAGACAAGGGGCCTGGTACACAATGTGAGGTGAGAAAACGAGGGAGAGCGAAAGGAGGGGAAATAAAGAGAGGGGCAGAGAGGGGATACGCACGGGGATGTGTGCATGTAATGAGGCACACTCGAGAATTAAACGGAAATAAAAGTAGGTGATAGATGTCCAGAGATGTGAAGAGAGAGAGAGAGAGAGAGCGCGCGAGAGAGAAAGGAAAAGCCAAAGGGAAAGCAATTTTGTGTGTTTCCTCTTTATTAAAATGTTTAATCACAAACTGTGCTACGCTGAAATCTGCATTCCCAGACCTAATTCTAGTTACTCGATCTCCTTATGCACTTACGCCAATTTAAAATTCGGTGCCTCCGAAGTATTTATTAAACCTGTCGAAAACAGAGCAGATTCAAGTTTTAATTTCATTTCCAGCAAAATGATAATTTTTCTTTCCTTTTCTCGATGACTCATCCTGGACTGGTCTTGCGTTTATCCAATTAAAAGTTCACTAGAGTGTAAGTGCCCCGCCCCCTGGGGGGGGGAGGGGGGTGGGGTCTTGCTCTACAGTAGGAGCTCGTTAGCAGTAAACGTTGGTGTTCAGGGACAATCTGATCATTATGATCTATACACATTTTCACTTGCTCATACACGTTTCCATAATTTACTTTCGTTTTGTGAAGCTGCTTCGAGACCATGACCATTGTTAAAAGCGATTTATTAAATAACAATAATATTGAATTGAATTGAATTTAGTGCTTGGAGAGCTTTTCACTCCCGCACAATGTTTTACAAACTTGGTAGCTAGGAGTTTATTAATTTAGAAGTGGGCGGAGTTTTAGGGGCGGAGAATTGTAAGTCAGATTTGTCCCATGTTTCATTTTTTCAAATCAGTGCCTTTCCAAAAAAAACAAAACAACTATCCTATAACTTTAGAAACACACTAGATCTACTTGATGTAGGTGAAAAAAAAATGTCTCGTTAAAACTTTTCGTACTATGTATGTATGTACAGGTATGTATGTATATATGTGTAACTTTAATGTAAAAAACACTTTTCCTTGTTCTCTGTAGTTTAATTAGTTTGCTAAGTTGTTTGGATTAGCTGGAGGATTTTTACATTTTGCAAATGTAAAAATTGCTTGACTTTATTATTTAGTTTTGGTAATTATTGTTTTTAGACAGACAGACAGACAGACAGATAGACAGACAGATAGATAGATAGATAGATAGATAGATAGATAGATAGATAGATAGATAGATAGATAGATAGATAGATAGATAGATGAGTGTGTATTTTTTAGGTGAAGAATTGTAGCACTGAGTTAGCCAGCTCTTGGCTAAATGTTTTTAGTTTCGTATAAAGCAGATACTTTATCACTCCTTCCATATACAACTGATTTGAGGGGCGTGGCTTTGCTTATGACGTCACAAAATAACTGTTCTCACCATTAATCTATAATCAGGTCTGATCTGCAGATTTGTTCTGGTGTAGAATGAGATTGTGATGGTTAACTCCAGCCATTAAAATAATCAGTGTTAAATCCATCAATCATTTAGAAAATCTGTATAGATTAAAGTGTGTTTTGTCATAATGGACTGTAGTTGTGTTGCCATGACAACACATTGTCACGTTCATCCTATTTTGTAATAATTTGCATGTTACTGTCGCGTACGTTAAGAATAGCATTCAGTGATGTCACATGTATAGCCACGCCCCCAGAAATCAGGCTCATACAGATGTAATGAGAAAGAAATATGAATACTAAAATCTGTGTGTGTGTGTGTGTAGGTCTGACACTTCCGGTATAGCCTTAGATCGGATGTCGTCAGACAAATCGTCTGAAGTCGGTGAGTGTGAAGTGTGATGATGTCATCACTTTCAATATAACGTCATGCCTTTATGATCCTTCCCTCTGAGGTATCAGTATTTCCTGCCTATTGTATAAGGTACAAATGTGTGTGTGTGTGTGTGTGTGTGTGTGTGTGTGTGTGTAAGATGCAGACGACTTTGACTCCGTCGTCACCTCCACAGAGAAGCTGAGCCACCCCACTGCCTCCAGACCTCGAGTCACAGACCGCCGACCTCGCTCTCAGGTCTTCACATCCGTAAGTAAACACACACACACGCACGCACACACACACTCCAAAAGACTAAAGTGATGCAGCAGTCAAATAAATCGGAGACAGTTCCATGTTTATGCAGTTGAGCAGGTATCACCACGAGCTTTCAGTACTGAATCATTTAAACCACTTTAAAAGAATAAATTAATTGACTTTCACTGTCACGTAAATACTGAATCTCCTCTTTAATAAACAACGCGTGTCACAGACAAGTCATGAATATTAATCAGTAATGGGAGCTTACACTCCTCCCACAGGTGCTGATTAACGATTTCGAGCCGCTTCAATAGTCTTTAAAGCTTTAATAGTCAAAAAAAAATTAACTTTAGAACTTTATATTTATGAATAATGATACATTGAACAATTATAATTAAAACATTAGAAACAAATACATGACAATTTCAATTAGAAATTAATTTAGATTTTGAATTTAAAAATTGCTGGTTAAAGTTACTTAGAAATTAAATGATGTGCTGAATTATCAAACACCTAAGAATCTTTTTACAAACACAGGAAACCTAAAAACACTGAAACTTTCTTTGTCACAATGTCGAAAGTTACATTTAGTTTCAGTTAGTGTGTGTGATCTTCGCTTTGAAGTATATAAATGAGTGAAAATCACTTCTTGTGTGTAAAGTTGATCAGCTTAATCCTGTGTGTGTGTGTGTGTGTGTGTGTGTGTGTGTGTGTGTGTGTGTGTGTGTGTGTGTTCTGTAATCTCCATGTCCTCCTCAGTCCTCTGTCTCCGGCCCTGACCTCCTGGACTCGCTGTCTACGGAGGACGAGCAGAAAGAGAGGGAGAAGGGGAAGGATGAGCCGGACTCATTCCCTCCCAAACCTCTAGACAACACCAAGAAGCTGCCCAAGGCATTGCCTGTCATCACAGTAAGCCCCTCCCCCTCCCCCTCCTCCTACACCCACAACCCACCCTCAATCCTCACCTTGTCACCTTCCTTACCTTGGCATGCGTTCCCTGATCCCACCACATAGGGGCGATGTTAAACACAACACAAACACACACTCACACAGAGACTGAGGCCTGACACACAGATGACGCTCCGGAGACCAGCGAATATTTTTATTATGTAGAACATGATGTTCTAAACCCCCCTTGGATTTGTTCTCTACAGGCTCCTGAGAGGTCCTCCAAACCCTCGACTCTGGCCCCGACTCCCGGCCCCATTGCACTCAGGCCTCACTCTCCCTCCATGGAGGCCAAGATGAAGAGCGAGCAGGGTTCCACCACGCTGGAGGAGCTCAGAGCTCAACTCAGAGATCTGAAGACCACCGTGGAGCTGATGAAGAGCCAGCACAAGTAGGGATGAAGTGGTGGAGATGTTTAAAGAGAGAGAGAGAGAAATGAATGGGAAAGTCAGGAAGAAGTGATGTTTAGAGGGATGGAGATACTTAAATTGATGCTGTTTAAGGTGTTTATAAGTGGAAGAGTATTGAGATATATGGAAAAGAGTTATGGAGAAGTTTATAAGAAGGGCTGGAGAAGTTTGGAAAGGAGGGAGATGTTTTATAAAATTTGTGCCATTTGGAAAGAGAGGGTCTTGGATGGATGGATGAAGGATTCTGGAATGGTGAAGATGTTTAGATGTTATCTAGAAGAGGAAAATGAGATTATGAAAGTAGGATAAGTGTGAAGTGATAAGACAGGTGGAGACACACAAGATGTTTGCTCTTGAAGAGAAATGGCAACTTTGGACAGAAGAGGGAGATGTTTCAGAGGGAATGGGAGATGTTTTGAAAGTGGACAGAGATGTGTGGAATGAGGGATGGAGGAATTGGGAAGCAGATGGATGTTTATCCGGGACCTTTTGAAGCAAGTGGAGGATGCTCAGAAAGACAGGTGGATGTAGCAGTTTGGAAGATAGAGGAAGGTAATTAGAAGAGAGAAGGACAATGCCTGTTAGGAAGAAGAGAAACGGATGGATTTCTCGAGGAAAGGAAGACGTGGATTAGGGAACATTTAGAAAGAAAGCAAACAGTGACCTCTAGAGAAAGGTAAGAGAGTGGAAGGAGAAGCTCAGAGAGAGAAAGTTGGAACGCGGTGAGTCGTATTGAAAGGTGAGGGAAATGATTAGAAGAGGATGAAGATATTAGGAAAGAGAGGAAAGAGACAGATGGAAAAGATCATTAGATGTTTGGATCAGTATGAAGGAGACGTTTGAAAGGAAAGACTCCTTCAGGAAAGACATAACTGTATGTCTGCTTAGCTGTCTGCCTGTTTGTCTTAAATTTGTTTAATGATCTGAAACATTAAAGTGTGACAAACAAAATAAAAAAAAATAAGAAATCAGTAAGGGGGCAAACATTTTTTCACACCACTGTCTGTCTTCTGTCTATATTTCTGTCCATTTGTTTTCCTGCTAATTTGTCCTTCTATCTGCCTGTCTGTCCTTCTGTCTTGTTCATTCCACTGGATTTAACTCATTTCCTTTTTTTTCCCAGACAAGAGATGAAGCAGCTTGTGAGTGAACTAGACGAGGAGAAAAGGATGCGCTTATCTCTGCAGGTGAGCAGGAGTCAGTAACGTGGAATCATTTTCCTATGCAAATACAAATGCTGTTTGTGTATCAGAAGCACAAAGAAGCCGTTATATGAGGTATAACACACACGATGTAGTGTAAAGAACCCTCAGAGTAAACTGTAAAGATGCTTTGAGAAGTTCGTGAGAAAACCTAAAGATCAGTAGACCTTCTCTCCGGGTTCTTCACTCATTATAACAAGGAACTGGACTGTTCTGAGGAGGAGAACGTGTGATTTTTCATCCCGCTGTCTGTGTGTTTCAGATGGATGTCGAGAACATCAAGAAGGCTCTGCCCAAATGAAGGCACGAGGTTCGGATGTGGTTGATGTTGGAAGGCAGAAGCTCTGCATGCCTGGCAGATGGATTTGTGCCAAAAGAGAAAAAGAACAAAAAAACCATGTGAGAACAACAGCATAGAGAAAACAGACGAACGCTTCCCTCACTTCCAGATTGATCTTATTTTTATTATTTGACTATTTGTCATGGTGTTGAGGGGGAACTCATCTCCTCCTGGTACTGCGTTCCATCGAGCGACTCAACACTTACACGACATGAAGGAGAACCCGCTGTGTTTGCCTTCAGTACGGTTCACTTTTAAGTTCCTTTCTTTGCCTTTTCTCTTCGTGGCCTTTCTTTTTTATTTTCCTCCTCGTTACCCGTTCGGCTCTCGCTCTCCCCTCACCCACGCTGAGGCCTTCTTCGTTTTAGTTACACTTCTTTCTGTCTTTCATCAGCGTTAAGGAGAAAATGCACATTTTGTTTTCTTGATGCTGTTTCTTCTTTTGAGAAAGTCTTATATAAACTTTTATATTTTAATGTACGGAAAATGCATTTATGTCTGCAAATTTTATTAAAAAATAATATTCCAAAAAAATTATCCATGCCTCGGGTTTCATTTATTCATCTGTCTGTCTGTCTGTCTGACTTCCTGTTTGTCTGTCTCATGTCTCTTATCTGTCTATTAATCTGTCTTTACTTGTCTGTCTCTCACTCTCTGTCTGCCTGTGTTTATAAAATTTCTATTTATGTCTTTGTCCATTTCTATATTTTTTATTTATGATGCCTCTCCCTCTGTCTGTCTGACTGACTGGCCGTCTGTCTGTCTGTCTCTGTGGATTTGTATCAGTTTTCTGTTTTTATTAGTCTGTCTTTGTGTGTCTCTCTGTATATGTTCCTTTGCCTAGCTGTCAGTCGGTCTCTCTGTGCCTATATTAATTTCTATTTATGTCTTCGTCTGCTTCTAATTTTTGTCTATCTATTTCTGTCTGTATATTTTGGTCTGCGTATCTGTCCAACCATCTGTCTCCCTATATATCTATCTATCTCTCTGTCTGTCTACTTACAGTATGTTCCTCATTCTGCCTCTGCTAACTGTCTGTCTTTCTATCTATAAGTTTATCTGTCTGTCTGCCTGCCTGCCTCTCTATATGTCTGTCTGCCTATCCGTCAGTCATCTAAAAATGTCTGTCCTAATAACTCAGAATGTCTAGAAACATCAGAAACTCTCCAGTCTCTTGTTGTTTTAAAAACAGAAGGCCAATATTCCATGTGATCAAGAATGAGTCCCTCAGAGGGACAAGCCATGTTAGATGTTTTGGAGATAAAGTCAGAGAGGTCAGATTGAGGTAGTTTGGACATGTTCGGAGGAGAGGGTGGAGCTGCCAGGCAGGAGCACTGGGAGATTTATAGATGCAGTGAGAGAAGACATGAAGTTAGTTGGTGTGAGAGAAGAGGATGCAGAGGATAGGGTTAGAGTGGCAGCAACTCGTGATGGAAGGGTGGACCTGGACGATTATGCATCAACAGTGTGTGGATACATCAGCAAATGATGTCACTACCACAAGAAAAATAATCATACGTCCTAATCAGAAACCCTGGCTGAATGGAGAGTTGCAGTTCTTTTAAGGGTGCAGGACAAAGCTTTCAAGTCAGGAGATGCAGTGGCACTCAGAGCAGCAAGGAGAAACCTGGACACAGCCATCAAAAAGGCAAAAGTCATATTTGCCCAGAGGATACAGGAATATTTTACCACCAATGATGCTAGGGAGATGTGGAAAGGCATAGAGAGGATAACAGAGAAGAAAAAGGAAGGAGGTTGAATGTCCTTCAGATCCATCACTTCCTGATGCTCTGAATGCCTTCTGTGCTCGCCTTCTAGGTTCATACCTTCATCAGATGAGCTGCCCCTTAGAGTGTCAACAGTGAATGTGAGGAGAACGCTGCAGAGGATCAATCCTCAGAAAGCAGCAGCCCCAGACAACATCCCAAGATGGGTTCTAAGAACGTGTGTTCATGAACTCACTGAGGTGCTGACAGATATTTTGAACACCTCTCTGTCCCAAGCTAAGGTGCCTTCATGTTTCAAAAAGTCCACTATTATCCCAGTGCCTAAAACACAGCTGCAAGAGGCATGAACGACTCTTGTCCAGTGGCCCTCACACTATTATCATGAAGTGCCTTGAATGGCTGGTTTTGGCCCACAAAAAGAACACAATCGCCATCACTGTAGCCCCACACCAATATGCCTACAGGAGGAATCGGTCAGTGACTGATGCAGTGTCAGCTGTCAGCCACTCTTCTCTGACTCACTTGGAAGATAGGGATTCATATGCTAGGCTGCTTTTTCTGCACTTTAGTTCTGCATTTAACACCATTATTCCGCAGATACTAGTCTACAAACTGCTGTTGCAGTGGTTGAAGCCATCTCTCTGGAACTGGGTTTTGGATTTCTTGACAAACAGGCCACAGTCTGTTAGGATCCATGGTGTCATTCATCCTCCACCATCATTATCAACATTGGCTCCCCACAAGGGTGTTTACTAAGCCCCCTCCAGTACACAATGCTTACATATGATTGCTCAGCTAATCATATGGGAAATCATATTGTAAAATTTGCGGATAACACAGTCGTGGTTGGACTGATCTCCAACAACAATTAGTCAGCACACAGGCGGTAGGTGGAAGAGCTGGTGGACTGGTGTAGTGGAAATAATCTGTACATCAATGTGGAGAAAACTAAGGAAATTATAGTGAATTTTAGGAGGGGAGGTCATACATGTCTTCCCCTCTTTATAAGAGGAGAAACTGTGGAGGTGGTACAGTAACCAGGTATACAGTAAATACCTGCATCTGCACATTTCTAGTTCAATTCAATTCAATAAAATTTTATTTGTATAGCGCTTTTAACAATTGACATTGTCGCAAAGCAGCTTTACACAATCAAAAAAAAATTTAAGTTTGTATGAAATGTAATTGTGTATGACACAAAATATTAAGACTGTCCCTGATGAACGAGTCGAGGACAACGGCAACAGTGGCAAGGAAAAACTCCCCGAGATGGTAATAGGAAGAAACCTTGAGAGGAACCAGACTGAACAGGGAACCCATCCTCATCTGGGTGAGACAGGGATTGATCTGCATCATATTGTGTGAGACTGGAAGTTCAGTATAACAGGAGATGTGTTTAAGATAAAATGGAGTCCAGTTCATTCTTGGAGGCTCAGGTAGACTGACACTCCAGTCCTGAACTATTGAGCAACTGAAGTCGCAGGTCCTCAGAGAACAGCTGAGGACAGGACCGTCTTCACGAAGAGTGGAACCGTCCCCAGTCACCACACGCATCCCAGGCAGACCACGCAGGCATCCATGCGACGAGATCTCCAACCAGAAGCGGGACACCAGTACGATTCAGACAGGTCCAGAGGGCAGAGGGGGTCTGGATCACTGGAGGTTCAGGAGTGACATGTATAACTCGACAAAGAGATGGGTAGAGGGAAAAAGAGAGAGGGAGAGGAGAAGAGAGCGAAGAGGAGAGAGCAGAAGAGAAAGAGAGATGGCAGTTAGGTATGGTCACAGTCAAAAAATGTATAAAGTTAATGTATATTTAGTGCAGATTGCAAACAGGAACTCTGGCAGGACTGACTATGACATCATAACTAAAAGGGAGGAGCCAGAAGGAAACACAGACATGAGGGGGAACTGAGATGTAAATCTTCAGATCAGAGGTGCTGGCTGTGTATTCAGTGTGTTTAGAATTTTTGGTCTCTATATTAATTAAATTACTAAAACAGACTTTCTGAGTCTTTCTAAATATTTGTTTTGCTCGGGGAACAGACACAGTCTCAATATGATGAACCCTGAGTGACGACTCTATGCAGCTAGCAGACGGTTGGTTTAG
>JAQMYI010000006.1:24863819-24878122 GCA_030014275.1 Clariallabes melas | reverse complement strand
AAGTGATATTCAGAAATCATAGTACATTCTTTAAATTTGAAGTTTGTCAAAACAGTATTTTATGAATAATGAAATATTCCAAGGCCATATGTCTTTAGAAAGTCAGAATTCTTGTCCTTTTTTTGCATTTGTTTTCCATTAATCATGTGTGGTGATTTTAATATGATCATTGACAACAAAGATAGAGTACATCCTGCTCAAATTAAAATGATGAGAGAGGGGTGGGTGATAAAAAGGGAGGAAGAAGAAGAAGAAAAAAAAACCGGTGGGATAGTTGGTGAAACCAGGGGAAAGAAGGAACACCCTGGAATCGTGTGTCCGAGTCAAAGTGAAGTGCAAGAGGGAGAAAGAGTGTGTGGCGAGAGAGCAGGCGAGAGAGAAAAGAAGAGAAGGAGAGAAGGAGGGGGGAGATTCGGGAGTGCGAGAGTCGTCCCTGCCCTCCGTCTCTACATAGTGCTGCCTGTGTGAGCGCTGCCTGCGCTCTTCCCTTCACGCGCACACACACACACACTCACACACAAACACACACTCTCACACACACACAGGCACAGACAAGCATAGACACACAGAACGAGGGAGGGCGAGAGAGAGAGAGAGAGAGAGAGAGAGAGAGAGAACAGATCGCAGCAGAGATGCAGCAGGAGGTTTTTCGAGGTACGTAGTCTTGTTGTGTGCTTGCCTGGTGGAGAAATGAAGAGACCGTCAGACTATTTTCTCTTTTCTCGTCCTTCCCTTCTTCCTGCGCCCGCGCTCTTCTTCTTCTTCACCACTATCATATCGGCTATTGTTGGTGTTGTTGTTGTTGTTGTTGTTGTTGTTTGTTTGGGTTCTGCGTAGGACACGAGAAGCGAGACGAGAGGAGTGTTGTCCTGTTTGTGTGTGCGCGAGCATGCCTGTGTGCGTGCGTCTGTGCGTATGTGGAAGTGCGACTGTTTGTGTGTGTGAGTGAGTGTGTGTGTGTGGTGCTAAACAAGGCCTGCCTCCCTTATCCTCTCCTCTCGTGGCTCAACCACGCAGTTCTTTTTCACGGCCGATGAGTCACTCCGATTTAGCAGAAACTAAGACGTGTATTTTTTTTCTTTCTTTCTAAAGGAATATATTTTACAGATTTTACAGGACTTGTAATTGGCGCTACATAGCGTTTTGTAGCAAGTCTACGTTTAGTTGGGAATGACTAAAATGGTACAAGTTTTGGTGTGTGAAACTGTGAACGTACAGATGAGACGAATATGATGCATATAAAATGGCCACGCATGTTATTCTTTTTTTGCTTCTTCTTTTGGGATGTTTGAATGTTTTAAAGATACATCACATTCCTTTTTTTTTTTTAAATGTCTACCGCCTGTTTGAAACGGGCCGTAGGACTCGGAGGGATCATCATGTAGGAGCGAGCAGTTTGCTCATTTACTAAACATTTATCTGGGTGTGGGGGGTGGTGGTGGTGGTGGTGGTGCTGGAGGGGTGATTTGGTTGTATTTGAGCTTGTCATGGCTCAAACGTTTTTGCATTTCCACATTTCAAAGCTTACAGATTTAAATTATACCATGACGACAAAGTGTCAATTGGGACTCCCTGACAAGTTTATAAGCTCCTAGGAAAATAGTTTCGCTAGATTTGCTAGATTGCTTATTTGTACCAACCTCTTCCTTCTCCCTAGACATTTTATTCGACTTTTGCAGTTAAACTATTATAGGAGTCACTTGCAGACCATGCCAAGCGTGGCATTTTCCATGGGTACAGCCGCTGGAGCATGGCTTATCAAGACACACAGTCAGCACCTGAGCATCTTAAAGATATAGGACAGGGTTTCCCCATCCATACCTCCAGCTCCCACCCTGTTCTTGCTCGGCTGGTCTAACTCCTTTCCACCATCTCCATCTCTCCTCTCCTCCCCTTCCCTCTGACCGGCTCAGCCATGTTTTTTTGGCCAGGGGGGTTGTTCAGAGTTCAGGCTCTAGTCACAGCCCCCTTTTCACGGTCCGGTTCTGCCTAGTCCGGAGTCGCAGGCCTGATGGAAACCAAAGGCCTTAGTAGTCTACTCTTTTTTCCAGTACTAATGACAACATAAAAAATATAAGATATCGAATATCGATACACAATCTAACACATCCGTCTTTCTTACTAAAATGACATAATTTTTCAGATCTCCCTCTTTTCCTAACCTGTTCTGTCAGTTGCTAACGAGTGGTGTATGACATGCAAGAAAAAACATAGAGAGACACACATCAAGATCTGTTTTGCACCATTACTTTGACAGGACATTTTTAAGGGTGGTACAGACAGTGCCTCGAATGTTTGTCTCCCTAACTGTTTCAGGCGGTTGCATATTCGAGTAGAGGGGGAGCCGGAGTGCTGGGGATGAAAGGGAGGGAGGCGGTAAAGCCCCTGTCACGCTTGGCCAGCCTCTTGAGCTAAGGACGGCTTGTTGAGAGGCAGTGTGTGCGTAACGCACAAAGGGTGACGGAAACAGGGACAGATGCATTTCCTCATCCATAGCACGAAACAAATTTTGACATGTGGAACCCCTTGTAAGCATTTCTTTCCCTCTTCTGAGGCTGTCATGTTCACATGGACTGAAGCAGGTGCAGTGTTTGGTCACTGATTCCTTAATATTTCACCCCATACGTTTAATAAAAAGATAACCGATCCGCTTGATAAACAGCTTGCCTTGACATCTTTAGCTTTTCCTCTTGTGCACTTTCTGTCACTGTAGATTATGTAACATTTATAATTACGGCACTATTTTTTTTCGTACTTCCTTTATACTGTCAGTGGCTATGTTTGTGGTGTTCTGGTGTCGCTACCTGTCACTCGGCTTGTTTACAGGCAAACCGGTTGGTATGCGTCTTGCAAATGTGCTAGCTGTGTGCAGGGCTGTGGTAGAGAGTATGTGCTTGTGTATGCTTGTCCCTGTTAATGTGTGTGTGTGTTCGTTCGTGTGTGTGTGTGTGTGTGTGTGCGCGCGCTCGTGCGAGCGTGTGTCTATGTGTTTGGCTGTTCCTGTCTCTGGCCTGGCTTTTTTTTCACCGCCTCTCTCCGTCTCTCTCGCTCTCTCGCTCTGCAATAACAGTGCTGACCTAGTTTCAGTGTGTTCAGGGCTGCTTGTGGAATTTTACAGAGGCCTGCCTGCCTGGCTAAAACACAGGCAGAAAAGCATGACTGGGGATTTTTCATGTGCGGCATAATAACTTAAACAAAATGGACATGCTGATTTGAATTCATAAGAAGCCAGAATTTACTGAGCTAACATATATTGTGACTAAAAAAATACCATATTGAATGAAAAGACAACAATTGTTGTGAACTTTGTATTTCTTCTATGAATGATATATAAAACATGGATTAGAGGAAGCCCTGCATGCACGCATGCACACACACACACACACACACACACACACACACACACTGTTCTCTGTCAGATCTTTAACGTATGCTACCTTGCACATGTTTGTAGAAATATACCATCAACGTTCTTAGTTTTTAAGCTGACAAATAATAAAAATGAACTCAAGAAAAAGAAGTGAAAGCTTTGCCGTGGAGCAGCGGTACAGCGTTTCCAACTTTGTCATACTGAAACTTAAAATTAAGATGACTGAAACAAAAAATGGATGCTGTGTGTTTTTTTTATTTATTTGAAATTTTAATTGCATTAGTCAAGCGTGGTTTTTGAGAGGCAATGCTTTTGTCACCTTCCTAGGTACCTGGTTATTTAAACACTTTTCTGTGTGTTTTTCAGGTTTGGGGGTGGGGTCGTGGTGTCCAGAATGGACGGCTGGCACCCCCTCCACACCAGAATCGTACCCTTGGAGCTAAATGAACAGCACCTGTCTGGCCCTGCTTCAATCTATGTGAAAACTCAATTCAACGTCCGAGTAAGAATCATCGCTGTGTACGGCATTCACATCCAAGGACTGAGCTTTTCACCAACTGGGTCTACTCCTTTCCTGAATGGCTGGCAATCTTCCATTCCAGTGGTGGACACTTTTCTAACGTTTACCTCGCTCTCTTCAATATTTCTGAGCTTACAGAACTGTATTTACGCATCTTACTTCCTTAAGGGTCTGTTTGGCCTTAAAAAGTGTCTCGAGGGACTAAAGGAAAAGCCTCAAATGAAACACAAAAATAAACAGATGAGAGGAGACAGGATGGGAGAAGGGACGGATGAAGTGGATGGTACAAAAACAACAAGGATATCCCTCAGTTTTCCAATCAGCGCTGGACTGCCAGGTTTCTCTGCACAAAAGCACTGTCCGATAATTCATCCCCCTTCGTCTTCTATACCATTTGATAGGGATGCTTCAAATAGCACTGCATGGAAGGATGAAAATCTCAGAGACAAACCTTTATCAAAAGGCTCGAAATCTGAATACCTATCCTGCTCTTCTTCCTCCACCCTCCCCATTGATTTGACTGCACCTGTCAGTAAGAACTGCAAATCCACTATGTCTTTTTCTGTGGCTGGTAGTGGCCCCCACTTTCCAACATCTGCATTGCACACATCTGCTAAAATGGACTACTCAAGAGAGACATCTGGAGCTAGTCTGCCTAATGACTATCCAGAACACTCAACAACAGAGACTGCACACATCTTGTTCAACCTGAGCGCAAGAGCCTACCAGGGTCAAGTGACAAAGGACCTGGAAAGCGCAAAAGGCAAAAAACGTAAAGGAAACAGCCTACATGTTGAACTGAGCCTCCCTCTTCCCAGTATAAACCCACCATCATCTTCATCAAGCCCTCCTCCTCTTTCACCCCCTCCTGTCTCTCCGTTGACCCTTCCTCCTCCATCTTTCCATGACTCCTATCAAGCAGTGCCAAAACCAGAGCTGCTGTGTGGGGTATGCCACCGTCTGTTCAGCACCGCCTCGTCCCTCACTGTGCACATGCGTCTTCATCGGGGTGGACGACTTCTCAGCTGCCGCCATTGTGGTAAATCTTTTATCCATAATAAAAGACTGCAGTCCCATGAGGCAACCTGTCGGCAAGCACTGCCAGCTCTCTCGATCCAGCCTAAACAGGAACCTTTGGAGGAGGGGAATGGGGAGAAATCAAATGAGGCAACAGAGCCAGAGCAGCATGGGCAAGAGACAGGACCTGGACGACCCATAAAGAAAGCACGAGGTCTCCATGGACATCATGCCAGGGCACTGTCTCACAGTGATGCCCTTAGGGATGAGGATCACTTTGTGAAGATTGTTGATGGACATATTATTTACTTCTGCTCAGTGTGCGAGCGCTCTTACATGACTCTGTCAAGTCTCAAGCGCCACTCTAATGTGCACTCGTGGCGTCGGAAGTACCCGTGCCACTTTTGTGACAAGGTTTTTGCTCTTGCAGAATACCGCACCAAACATGAGGTGTGGCACACTGGTGAAAGGCGATACCAGTGCATATTCTGCTGGGAGGCCTTTCCTACCTACTACAACCTCAAGACGCACCAGAAAGCATTCCATGGCATTAGTCCTGGCCTTATCTCAAGTGAGAAGACAGCCAATGGAGGCTATAAACAGAAGGTTAATGCACTTAAACTGTACCGCCTACTACCTATGCGCTCTCAAAAACGGCCCTATAAGACATACAACCAGGCTTTGGCCGATGGACTGCTCAAAGCTGACCCATCATCTACTTTGCCTTTGCCTCTAGGCTGCAGCCTCCCTCCAAGTCTGGGTCCCAGTAAACTGGACTCTTTTCTTAAAGATATTCATCCACAAGACATTAAGCCAGATCCTGAGCGTTTCCTGATCAAGATGGACACAGAGCAGTGCAGGAAGCTGGCAACAGTGGAGCCAGAGGTATCAGCAGAGGTCAGTGAGAAGGAAAGGTCAGATTTACATCACTCTGGCAACAGCAGCGTCAAAACTAAAAATGTCAAAAACCCAGAGACGGCAGTTTCTTCTGTGATTACATTTGGACATAGCAAACCCTCAGTTATTATGCATAGCACAGCACTCCCATCCTCTGTCATTGTTCAAAGAGATAAGACCCTCTCTGATGATGGAAAATGTACTTCTGAGAGCAGTCACGCAATGGATAAGAGTTTCCAAAAAACACTTAAAAAGCATTCACAGAAAGATCATACACATGGCCATAGTATGTGGAACACAACTGGCACATGTACAGAAGTCTCAAAAATCCAACAGCCAACAGAAAAGGTTCACAAGGGACGAAAAGCTCATAACAAGAGTGAGTCTAGCAAGGTGGTTCCCATATCTGTGGGTTCAGAGGTCAAAGGAAGTGGGCCTCTTTGTCAAATCACTGTACGCATAGGGGAAGAGGCTATTGTCAAAAGGAGTATATCTGAGACAGACCTCATGAGAGACAAAGGTCCAACAAGTAAAGACAAAAAGGGCAACTTCCTGCATGGAGACCAGAGAGAACCACGGCATACCCACCACCACCATCATCATCGCAAGCACCACAGTCATCGCAGTTCTAGCCAGGAAGAAAGAGATTTTAAACTGCCAGGCAAGGTGAGGAAGTATTTCTTACGACAAGAAGTCAGGGAGGACAGAAATGATCACGATGGTGAAGACAACCTGTGGAGACCCTATTATTCATACAAGCCCAAGAGAAAGGCTTTGCATATGCAGAAGATCAAGAGCTGGCAGCGCAAAATGCACTACAAACGATCACTGCGGCTGATGAAGCGAGCAGAAAGACTAATGGATGATGTAAACAAAGAGGGAGATGGGGAAGAGGAAGAAGAAAAAGATGAAGTTAAAGAGGAGGAAAATGAAGTTTTTCATCAGAAGGAGATCAAAGATGATGCTCAACCTCCTTGTATTCCCACAACAGAAGAGAAGGAGGAAGAGAAGGAGGGTACTGGAAAGCATGATCTTTCATTCTCCACAGCTTCATCCCAATCCAATCTGAATCCCCAATACACAGTTTCCCCGACCATCAAGCAACGTTGGTCTGGAGACCAGGCATCTGAATGTGGGTCCTGTGGTCGCTGGTTCTCTAGCTCAAGGAAGCGAGACAAACATGAGTTAACACATCTATTCGAGTTTGTGTGTCTGCTTTGCAGAGCTACTTTCCCTTCTCAGACCAAATTAGAGGAACATCAAAGAACCAGTCACCCAAAAAATAAACCCCTGTCTACCTCTGCTTCATGTAATTCAGAGTCATCAAGCAAGGAAAATTCGATGGAATTAGAGGAGACAAGCAGTGTATTAAACAGGCGGTTCTTAGAAAAGGGAAGTGCAGCTCGCTTGGGAAGAAGACCATTGACTAGATATACATGCTCACAGTGCGATAAAGTTTGTAAGACTGCTGCTGCACTAAATTGCCACCTGAAGAGGCATGAGCTAGTCAACACTACAGAGACCATACAGCCAGTGCTGGACATTCAATGTCATAGTACTGTTGTACCGGAAGTAGATAAAGTTCAAAGGACAGAATTGGACAATACACCTAGACACGCGCAACCCATACCAGTTATCATCTCAAATCTCAAATCAGGTTCTCAACACACACAGAGACTGGCAACAGAATGGAATGAAGAGCACCAAAGATTAGCTACTGGTGAAAGTCCAAAGTTAGCAGCTTTTGACAAAATCCAGAGTTCGCATTTGAGCACTGTATCTTCCCCAGTTAGACTCAGCCCAACACCAGAAAGGCCAAAGGTCATTTCTCCTAGTCTCCCCAGTGTGTTGGCAATGAATGGAGCAGAATGCCTGGACTTCCGAACTCCCGAGAAACGGAGTCTAGACGTACAGGATCAGAGGAGAAGAAACCTCACACCCACAGACAGACCAAACCATGTATGTCAAGTCCAAATGGCAGAAAAGGTTAGAACAGAAGCAGATCCATCTCTATCTGCTGCATTACAATCAGAGCAGGTGCTGAGCGATCAAGAGGTAGAAACACAGCAACACAGTGATGTTCACATCAGTGATCCTTCAAAAGAGGCTGCACAAGAGGCTCAAGATCTTCGAGTATCCAGAACAGCTTGTAGGATCCAAGCAGAGGATTTGTCCATGCCAACGATACTGGCAAGGGAAAGGGAGTTTTCCCAGCAAAGTGTATACCAGTACTCGAGCAACAAAATCCGTTCAACGGAGGATGTGATGCTCATAGTGCCCAAAGAGGAGCCACTGAGCCCTGTGCCCTCTCCCACATGCTCTGTCATTCAAACCACTCACAAAGGACCCCCACAACTGCACCCACAGTCCCCTTGTCACTCTCCAAGACCTTTAAACCTACAGTTGCGGTCACATTTAGAGACAAACCAAGCACATCAAGGAATGCACAGTGCTGAGAAACAAAGATCTGTGCTTACAACATGTTCAGATCACAGCAGTGAACCCCCCTCTTCTCGTTCTGCACTGCACCCCCAAGTGCCCCATTCAGAGTCGGAGACAAAGGAAAGCACCTCTTCAAGAGATCCCTGTAGAGAATCTGGCTATCCTGTTCAGGAGTACGCGCTTCCCTTAATCATACCAGGGGGTTACTGCTCTAGTAAGAAACAGGAGGACCAGATGCTCATGTCGTACCCTTCTGCACCCTTGTCTTTTGGTGCACTGGGGAAGATGGTACCCCATCCTGATTCAACAAAACTGCCATTTTACCCCGATCCCTATCAGCTCCTCTATAGCCCACAACTACTTCCATACCCGTACAACCTTGCCACCCTGCCTATGGCTCTTAATATGATGGCACCAGGGGACAAAGTCGAGCCCTTGCCCTTTTTACCCACTCTTTTCAACTATGCTGCAGTAGGTGCCCCTTTGCCACACCCTATAGTAGTGAACCCCAGCCTATATAATAGCAGCAGTAGCACAAAGCGCAACAGTGACAACCCATGAACGTACGTGGAGTCCACAGCACTGAAGGAATACTGTACAGCTAATAAGAGGACCAGACTTTAGATGGAAGATGAATTGTTGCTGTTTGTACTGAACTGAACTACTTGCACAGACGTTTAAGTCTTTTTTGGAAAAGTAGCAAAAAACAAAAACAAAAACAAAAAAAAACATAGGTGTATGTACAAAATTAAATATAGTGAAGTAATAGAGAGGTGGCTTGGAGGCAGGACCTGTGGTTAAAGAGGAGGTTGTGATCTGGTGATCTGGTGAGCTACTGGTTCAGTGTGGAGCTCTTCTCTTTGCCAATGGCAAAAACGCACCTCTGACACACCACTCCTCTCCCTCTTTAGAAGAGTTAGAACTCGGTTATCCGTCCTCTCAGATTTGTTGTAATAACTGGTATAAATAATACATCTGGACAGCTAACAGGGTGTGTATTCTGGAAAAAAGACAAAAAAAGTGCTTTCCGTTAGTGACAGTATACCAATAACGATCATATTTGTAGGTCTGATATAGGCTTTTATTACTGCAAATAGTATAGTAATATAGGGGCCAAGCTCTTCAGGCTAAAATGGATAAATACACACTCAATTCAGTGAAGGAAGACAATAGCATATAAGCAGTTTATCGTGTGTGTGTGTGTGTGTGTGTGCGTGCGTGTGTGCGTGTGTGTGTGTGTGTGTTACAACCTTTCATCATGCATGTAGTTTGGAGTAGCTGTCTTTTTAACAACATTATGTAGGTTTTGTTGTGTGTATTTTCAGTACTGGCTTCGATGTGAGCGTCTGCACCGTGTGCGTGTGTGTGTGTGTGTGTGTGGGTGGGTGTCTTGAGGGTGATGTGTGCATGCACTGCACAGTTGTAGCCAGCAACGTTTGTGCTATATCCGCCTCGCTCAGTTAAACGGATATTGATATCGATGCGGATATATGAGCATCATTCCTGGACAGGCTGTTACAACTTTTTGTAGATCAGCAAGTAGACAAATTAGATGAAGTTCTTCCTTTGTCAGTCACGACTTTAATAGCTTACCTACATGTCATATTGGATGGAGTTTGTTCGTATGTGATCTTTTCTTCTTCTTCTTCTTCTTCTTCTTCTTTTTTTTCTTTTTAAACTAACCAGCATCATGGTTGCTTGGTAATTTAATGGCAATTAAGGATGAACTGCATTTTGCAATGTCATGTACACAATATGTTTGTAGACCAGGTCGGAATGATTGTTAGGAGGCTCGAGTGAAGAACTGGACACAAAACCTTTGTTTTTTTTTTTTCCTTTCTTTGTTTTTTCAACATCCGAGTACTCGTCAATTACCTTATCGTCGTTTCTAGAAAAGAAAATGAGTTTAGTGGCCTTCTCCTCCCCAGTGCCCCCTGGTGTCCACCAAAGACACTCCATTTACTTGACTGAAATCTGAGAGAGACCGAGGTAAAAAAGCAGATGAGAGCGACAGAGAGAGTGGGAGGGAAGTGGAGCAAAGTGCAGCGAGTCTGCTATCGCCAGTAGAACTTCCATTACAAAGTCGCAGAAAAATAAAGCTCTAAGCAGCTGGTGAATACCGTTTTTCAGGCAGACGTGATCTAAGGAAGCCTGTTTCGTGTGAGCTGCGGGGTTATGTTGGCTAGCCAACCGTCTCTCTCCACGTCTCCTCTGCAGTGCACAGAAACAGCAAGAGTTGACGTCAGCTCCTCCTGACGTCTGCGCGTGGTCTGAGTTGCAATGCTTAGGACTTGAAAAAAAAAAAGAATAAAAGGAAGAAAGAAAGAAAGAAAGAAGGAAAGAAAGAAAGAAAAAAAGAAAAAATTCTTCACTGACCTGGAGTGGCCTGAACACTCCTTTAGAACTTTCATGTTTTATATATATATATACATACATAAATATATATATATATATATATATATATATATATCTTTTTAAAACAATATAATTTGTTTATTTTACCTATTTTTCCCTTTTTGATAGAGAGATTTGTGAGGATTTGTGAGGATTGTGCTTGAAGGTGGTCTTTCAAGTGCATACAAATATGAATGTAATTTTAGTCATGAGGTTTAAAAAAAAAAAAAAAAACACATGAACAGTATGGTAGATGTTTTCTGACTTGAAAAATAACATGTAATAACGAACCGCTATGAGGTATTCACATATATACAGTAGGCTTAGAAACATGTCTAGGAACTTGGATTCAATATAATCATAACGCATGAGCAGCACTCGCTTCTTCATTATTCTCTGGTATCGCCATAACAATCATTACATCGCTTTCTTTCTCATGTGTGGTTCTTTTTTTTTCTTTTTCTTTTTTTTTTTGCTGATGGTTGGCTTGAAATACTATCTGCTGTAAAACTCTCTATTTCCAATGAATCTTTCTTTTCGTTTTATCGTTTTTTTTTTCTTTTCGTTTTTTTTTTCTTCGTTTTTTTTGCTTAAAACTGAAACCAAACCAAAAATAAGACCACCCTCGATCCTGACGATGTGCTCCATGACTTTTACAGAGTTACAGCACATGCTGTCCACTTATAAATTTCCCCACAAACACGAATCACTCACACTGTGATTTTTTCCCCACTCCTTACCGCTACTGAGTGTTTTATCCTGTCTTTTTAAAGCGAACTCGTCGAAGCCGCAGCACTGTTCATTTCCGAACACAATGAGAAGATTTGTTGCTTTTCTTGGGTGTAGGTACTTTCATGTGTGTGTGTGTGTGAGTGTCAGTATGTCTATGTGTGTGTGTGTGTGTTTGTGTGTGTTAGAGCACATTTGAGGAAAAGGAAAACCAAAACAAGCACTATATCCCTTGAGGCTTGCCACCAAATCAAAGTTTGGTTTTGGATCTTTACCAACCTGTTGTTAAATCCTCCTCGCACACTTTCCTCATGAGCAGTGTTGGGTTGGAACAGATTGCGTGCAATCTGAATAATCAAAGTAGAACACGTTTCAGAAATATCTGTCATCAGACCACATTTACTTTTTTTAGAATGTAACTGAAATATATTTAAAAAAAAAAAAAATAATAATAATATATATATATATATATATATATATATTTTTTTTTTTTATTAAAATTTTTTTTTTCCCCTCTTTTTTTGGATTGGCCTTTGCTAACCTTTCTCATTTTAGTCAAAGCATTCCAGCTGTGTTCAAATCATTCCAGCTCCGATCTATCAATAGACGGACCTCATTTCCGGGCCAGAAAAATACAACAAAAAAGAAAGAAAGAAAGAAACCTGATACAAACGTTACTGTGAATCACATTTTTTTCCTCAAGCTATCTTTGCCATGTATTGATTACACATTGATTACAAACTTTATCTTTAATAATAATAGATGACAATAGGACTGTTATATAAACATAACACAAAACTATAATAAAGTCCTGTTATACTAGATCACACACAATTCTCTCTCTAAAAAAAAAAGATTTTTGTGGAGTAAATAAAGCCGTCTGTTAGATTTTTTTTTAGTTCTTTTTTTATTATGACAAAGCCCATAAGAAGCCCCAAGTATTTTTTCATCCAATCTTAAACTTTACATTTTAATTTATAATTTTTTTAATTTCCTTATTTACTCAACACTGCTCATTAGGGAAAACATCCTGTTATACATCAATAATAATGTCTGTAAAAAAGCAGACAAAAATCTAAAAAGGAGATATTTACATTTCTCACATCAAGTTCCCTGATTTTAAATCCCTTAAAATCTTTTTCAAATAAGCTGCCAAGAACAGACATTATGTTAATTTATGATCATGCACTTTACCAAAATTTTGATTACCAAACCAAATTTGTAATTTCATGTACCATGTGTTTTATTATTATTATTATTATTATTATTATTATTATTATGTAAAATCATCTCACAATGTGAATGTTGAATAACCAAGGACCTATTCTAGAATCCTGCGAGCAGGACAAACATTTCAAGGCAGTTTTATTTGCCATTAAAATACGGTCTTTATAAGCGAAATGACAGAATGAGTGTAGGTGAATGCACCTAGTTACTGTATCAAGGGTCACACACCCCACACACTGTTTGTGTTTAAGCTCTTACTAGAATGCAAATATTAGCAACACACGAAGCAACCAGCAGAAGACCCCAATAGGACATGACGACTTCAGTCCGAATCGCTAAAGGTTTAGCTACGTACTGTATGTGTGTTCAGCAGGTCTAGTCTTAGGCATGTGATGGATTTTGTCCCGGTATTGTGAAAATGTACAAGCTACAATCGTGCCATTGTTTTAGAGGTTCACATATTTGGCCTGAAATGTTTCCTGAAATGTTTGGTTGTTTCTTGTTTTTTTTTTTGTCTTTTTTTTTTGACACACAAAGGTTCTGTTAACACATTGCCAAATCAAGCCTGTTATAATCTATATATTTTTTTTCACTCTATTCCTTCGCTCTAGTTCTTCAGTCTCCCTCTGTCCATGCTACAACCATACAAATAAAGTATTAACCTGATGACCTACTGAAGAGTTTTGAATCAGTTCCATGGTCGAGGCAACGAATGCACCATACTCTCCTGTTTTGTTTTGCTTGTTTTTTTTTTTTTTTTAAGGGAAAAATTAAAGACACAAATTTCCTCATATCATGTTTGGGTCAAAAGCTGCAAGTTAGTTAAAAAAGTAAAGTAGAGAGAAAGAAGTTAATGTGCTCTTAGACTACACTTTGTTTTTTTAAAGGCATTCATAATTTTAAGAAAACTCCTCCAGCATTAAATTGACATCCAGATGTTTAGGATCGCCTTTACTATTTTTATATAGAGAAATCTGGTTTATTACTTTTTTTCCGCACTGAATGACCTACGTCACGTGATATAGTAAAGCCAATTTGAATAAGTAGAGAATAAAACACTTGCTCAGAGTGCTGATATAGGGAAATAATCAACAACAGGTTAATGTAAATTAATTATATCTGATATTTAAACCCTTATAATTCAAGCAGCACACATTGGTGCCAGCAACATAGCACTTAACAATGACTGATTTACACAACAACAACAACAACAGCAATACAACAATAAGTCCTGTTTGTGTGTGTCAACAGGGGAGGTGTCAGACATTAACCTTAAGCTGTTTTCAGATATTTCAGGTAGAAGCAAATTTATCATTACTTTTAAAATTCGTAAATGTTAGCGCTACCACAATGTCAAACCCACCATACAGTATGCATCTGTGGTATTTCTTATGCCTATGTGACCCTTTTTTTTTTTTTTTTTTTGCTCAGTCATGTTTGTATTGTTGGTTAAAATGAAATTCTACAATTAATTCATAACTGCACAATTCAGACCCCATATAATACAAACTAGCCCACTATAAAAAATCAGGAGCAACAATGGAATTAGAAAGTGTGTCCAAACTTTTGACACATTTTCTAATTCCATGGTTTTTCTTGATTTTTATTTTCTTTCTATTCTGTAAAACAGTCCAAAATACACAATAATCTCCTTTGAACAGTTGATATTGAGATGTATATCTGCTACTTCTGCTCTGTAAAGCTTCA
>JAQMYI010000006.1:24790242-24808565 GCA_030014275.1 Clariallabes melas | reverse complement strand
TCCCTGACTAAGGCCCTTCTCCCCCGATCACTCAGTTTAGATGGCCGGCCAGCTCTAGGAAGAGTCCTGGTGGTTTCGAACTTCAGAACAGAAAACAGTCTAGACGCATGTCTTCCTCGATCCCTGAAAGACAGTCGGACCAGACGAGCTGTGCTGGAGGATCTGAGGGAGCGTGGTGAGGTGAGGTGTGGTGCGAGGTGTGATTAGAGCTAGGTAAGTTGGAACTGGACCTTTTTTTTTTTTTACCTTCATTTTCAATTACCTTTTAAAAATACAACAGTGTATTCGATTATTAACTCAAATTTTTGTATAGTAAATCAAATTATATGGGGATTTTTCTTACAATAGCACAAATCAGCCAAGCAACTAATTTCCATCCAATTACTTCTGGTTTCTTAAAAAAAAAGGGGGGGGGGCAAATACAAATACAAGTGCTGTAATTCTTAACCTTCCTAATCATCCGATTTGGATTTAAACCCCCTTGAATTAAAATAGTCTTTTTTTGTTGTTGTTGTTCTTTCGAAGGGTGCCAATAATTTTGCATAATCTTTTAATCTAGATCTTTTTTTGAATAATCCTTTTTTTACAGTCTCTTATAGCATTAAACATACTTCCCAAAATATACTATTTGTTCTCGTTGCAAATATGTTGGTTTTACATCAAACAAAGAATCAAACAGGTTTGTGTTTTTTTTTAATCATTTTTATTTTTCCAGTAGGAAAACAAATCTGTTTTATTGCAGAGTTGCATATTAATCAAACTGTGTCCAAAATATCCTGTAACTACTGCTTAAGGCCGAGAGTGTAACCGACTCTGTTTGCCGTAATCAGAATAAACACACAGAACACACACACACACACACACATACATTAAAATTCCATCATGATTCTACAAACTGAAATCTCGAACGCGGAAAAAGGGAACGTTTCCTCATCAGTGCACACGGAGTTCTTCACTTTATTCAAGCTCATTATTACAGGATAATAATTGTTGTAAAACTCCGGCACTTTAATTGAAAATCTCGTTAGTCGTGTCTGTCGATTAGTGCGGAAATGAAAAGCCCGACTCTTTTAATCTTTAAATTCATGAGGCACCAGGATTTCGGGATTAAAGTGAAGCAAAGTTTCTTGTGTAATCTCATAAAATGTTTACTCACAAATAACACTGTGTACATCAGCGTATATGAGGAAATCAGCAGCAGCAGGTTTCTTTCTTCTTCTTTTTTTGGCAAGGTGAAAGCTTTAAAAATTAAATTAATGATTTAAAAGGAATCCACGAGGCATGGAGGTGAAAAAGATTTATAAATAGTTTCTGTACACAAAATATCATAAGAGCGGAAAACATTAAAAGGTGCAGTTTGTAATTTTAAAAGAGGTTACAATCCTGTTTGTCACACTGCTCCTAGAATACACTTTTAAAAAAAAACTGTAATCCGCAACATTTTTATCCAACAGATTTATTAGTTTTTCTTGGTTCTGAAATCGCATTTGTTCATCTAATAAATTTAATATATATATTCATACTTTAGAACAAGTCGGGCTGATGAGGGAGAAATCTGATTCGAGTTTCGGCACTTGACAAACAAACAAACTGCCCCTTTAAAACTAAAAAAAAACAACAACAATCAAACAAATAAGAAATAAATAAACAACTACCTTTTTCTTTTTACCCTGCATTTAAAAAGTTCTCTTCCAAGCATCCTGTCACTAAATCTTAAGTGAAAACACAATTAAAAAAACAAACAAATATATACATGCATTTGCAAAGATGTACTTTACAGATGAAATAAATAATAAGTGTTTGAAAAAATATTTAAAAAAAAAAAAGAGGGAGAGAGAGAGATTAACAATATAATAAATATTCTTCACAGATTCATCTCCGGAGGAGGAGGATATACAAATCGCTACTTCCTGGTTCCAGGACTAATAATAATAATAACAATAAACGGGACAGAAAAAAGCACCAAGCCCTTGTGCGGCCTCGTTTTTAAATGTGCACAAAACACATTTAAAAAAATTCTGAAACTCTGGTGAAAACCTAAAACAAAAAACAATATTTTGCTTCATCACTCAGGATTCAAAAAGTAAAAAATAGAAAAGAACTTTTCTAGTCAGGACGTCCAAACGGATTCATTAGTAGATCTGAAACATCTTCTGTTCCAATAACTCCCTTCCTCACTAACATATAGGACACTCTGGGACACTCTGGGACTGCTGGCTTGAACTGACTGCTCTGTATATGCACAGCGTTTTATAAACGAGGCCCTGACTCACACACGTTCGTTAAAAGCTATTTGAAAAAATAAAATTAAATCAGCCACACAGTGAACTACAGGTTCTCTATATTATAAAAGTTAAACATCAGTGCCAGTAGAAATCGTAGCTGTTTGAGAGTTTAAAAACGTAACGTGAGATTTCATTTAAACGTGAAAATGGAGACGAGTGCAGGTGATGCGAGTTCAGATCTGTCCGAACCGCGGCTGGCTGATAGAAAGAGCACGAGATCACCCCTGGAGGGCGCTACAGGTACACGTTCAAAAATGTTTTGCGATTTCTCTTTGACGTTTATATGAACAGATGGATAAAGTACATCTCATTTTCATTCAGAACTTTTTAGGCCCCCAGGCGGACGTCTGTTTCGGCGCCACGCCAGAGCCGAATGTAGGGAAGTCCTCCGCACTGCTCATGTCTGGGGCCTGGACACACATACACACGTTTCATTAGAATGTAAACACAAACATTGTTGTTAGCGCGCACACATGTAAAACAATTATAAATGCCACAAGATCTACATTTAACACTTAATTTCGGATTAGAAAGCACGTCCCCATGTCCTCCCAGATTATATCATTACCGCTCTCTAGCTCGTTTCTGTCACAGTTGGACTACTGTCGAAATATTATAATCTCCATTTGCATCATCATTTTATAAATATTATCCAATCTTGTGTTACCATACGTTACAACCAAGTAGGGTTGCAAATTTCACAAATTTCCTTTAACCGATAGTTCGAACATTTTACAGATTAATAGTCAGTTAATTACTAATAAAGACCCACATTTCCTCCTCAGTGCCATGAAGCCCAACTAATTTACCGAAATTAACCAAATAAAATATTTGTAAGTAACCTCTTATGGTTTACAAGTTAACCGGTATGTGAGCTACAGAGAAACATTAAGCAAGACAAACATTATTAGTTAAATTCTTTAATTGGGAGAGTTTTTTGGTTGAACTGGCGCCCGGAATAATTTTACCACAAATTGATAGAATACGTCACTTAAAAAAAAATAAGTGTCTTTTTCAGTTCAGAGGCGCAACTGTACTGGGAAAATTATAAATGGAATTAACTATTAATAAACCGGTTCTTAATTGATTTATTTGCATAAAGGACAAAATGCTCTGGGAAGCTTTGATTCATTGCCGTTAACAGCACATAACAAAATGTTTTATTCTTCTTATACCACACACAGAGCTCCAAAGCTAACAGTGTTTTATTAGAGAATCACATGAATGTCATCATATTTTGGTCGATTTTATTTATGTTTCATGTCTCGAAATTTCCATAAATCTGTGGTGTGTTCGATGTAGAGGTAGTGCCCGACTTACGAACATTCGAGTTATGAATTTATAATATTTACAATTATTTACAATATGTTCAGTGTGTATATCATATGTGTGTGTGCGTGTGTGCGTGTGTGTGTGTGTGTGGGAGTGGTTGAAATGAGTCGGCCTCATCGATTTCAATGAATCAGTCCGGGGAGCACAATGATAGAAAATGTCTGTCCTGTACAACGCAATTATGTTTTTTTGGCCACATGATGGCAGTGTTGGGAAAGGGTACAGATTTAGTCAAGTAGATTGGTAGACTATATAAAGATCACCTTGTTGCCTGGAACGTTCCATGGAGCGTCTCTGACGACAAAGCCTTTAGGCGGGAATCGGCCCTCCTCGTCTCCTCCTCCTACCGCGAACCGGGACGGAGGTTTCATATAAGCAGCCAAGGTTTCCGTCTCAGTCACATTCAACATCTGCGTGATGTATAAACATGCGCGCGCGCGCACACACACAGGAACGGCAGAAATGTTTTGAACAGCTCAATAACCTCTAAGGGTGTTTGCTCTATATTAGTGTCTCACACTCACGTATTCCTCTTCGAGGTTGAGGAGATGATCGATGGATTGATCAACGTTCTCTGGCAGGCCTGTGACCGTCACTTTATCTGGGTCATCTGATCCTGGCTGAGGAAACCTGATATCTACCTGGAATAGACAGGAAATGGATCGAGAGCTGTGATCTGGATTTAAGCAGGATTATATTATTTAATAAAATGATATTACTGACTCTTCCTAATGGAGAAACCCTGACACTGTAAAGACTGTGGCTTGCTTCATTACAATTAATAGGATTTCCTGTACTTGTATCTAAGGATGTGCATGTGGTAATGATACGGATGCCCACGATACCACGGTGCAGTAACACGTACTTTAAACTCCTCCATGAGTTTGCGGACGGCCTTGCCACGAGCTCCGATGATGCGAGCGTGGACCCGGTGATCCAGCCGGATGTCCTCGCTCACCATCTCCTGCAGCTCTGCCACCATCTGCTCTATAGCTGCCTTGGCCTCCTCCACGTTCCGCTCGTAACCCCAGATCACTATCGTGTCCTGACAAAAGAGCAGAAGGTGAGTTTTCGGAGCTGGCACGACACCGCGGCGATGTGGTGGAGCTCTCGGACTTGTACACACACCTGCTGCTCATCACTCTTGTCAGGGAACTGCACGTTGACGTCGTGATCTTTGCGGATCTGGGAGATCACGGCTCCTTTACGGCCGATGATTTTGGGGTGGTATTTAGGGTCGACCGAGAGGGTCACCTTGTAGCTCCGTAAGGCCTGTGATCACACACTTAAAAATGTTAGACAGACTGAATTGGACACAGTAGCTGATAAAGTAGCACCAAGACCACTCAAGACATTACTAATATTTCAGCATAAAAACTATTTATCATATTTAAGGTTTTTACACATTTTACAACTAGTTGACAGCAAACAATCAATCAAACAATCAAAGAAAAAAACAATAAATCAAAAATACTGCTCTTATCTCTCTCCGTTAAAATCGTTAAACCAAATCGTTAAGATCAAAAAATCCAAAACCAATACTGTACATTACCTGAATTATGAGTGCGCCCTCTTGTGGTGGGCGTGTATTATTAGCTATATCAGGATTCTAAATTAAAATTTAAGAAGGTCGGGTCAATAAAATTTTCTTCCATCCGAGATCCGAATTTCATGTTTATGTTACGGTTGAGCTCTATTTATATGCAGTCATTATAAGTCTATAAAAAAATAAGCAATTTAAAATTTCCATATCATTTCAATAATATTGTTAATTTCCAGTAAATACTGTATGTTAAATGTGTGGACAGTTTGAACTGGATAAAATAACAATCTTTAAATCAGTCTTTAGTGGATCTTCATTTGCACGTTGCTGCACTGTAAATGACCCGTGAAAGGACTCGGGGTCTGAGTTCAGATATTGTACTGTACACGTTCTCACCTCGCACCGCTGCAGATATGTCTGCTCTAACGACCGGGGTTATGTCTTATAATGGTGCTTAACATTACAGCTTTTCGGGCCATATGAGACAAACTAGTTTTAAACTTCCGGCAGAAAGAATAAACAGACATTGATCATTGATCTGGTTCAGTTTTTACTGTCTACTTTCCTCCTCTTGGAGTAAGCCATGCTGTGTTGCGCTACTATTTTTGTTTCTTTTGCACACTCTGTCTATAAACATTAACCTATTGCGATGATTGGCTCTGGTGAGCGACATGTATAGCCACGCCCACCTCGAGGGAAAAAGCGCTAGATTACTGGTATATTATTCATTCTCATTTAATAGGGTCCGGATAGAACGGTCACCGCCTAAGCACTGCAAAATTAATTAATGGTTAATAATTAATACCCATTTGATTTTTTTTTAACTACTAAACTGTAGTTTATTTAAAAAATACATGGGGGGGAAAAATAGTAGAAAAATAGAGCCATAACTTAGGCCATAGTTTTTTTTTCTTAATCAGGTAAACTGAAATGTTTGGATTTCATTTAAAAAAAAAATTAAAGAAATCACATAGATGGGACTTTATGATGTAAGCTTTACAAGTCTAAATTTAAAGGGGCAGATAAAATTATTCCCTGAAATATTTTATTAATTAATAATAATTTTTACTAGTATTTGCTCAGATACTAATCCTGGGTTTCAACCCAGTACTGGTTATTTTTTCATGTATTCATAAGACATCAGGAACTGATTCTAAGCATTCTGATGTCATGCCGTGTGTGTGTGTGTGTGTGTGTGTGTGTATGAGGTTTTTTTTTTTTGTTTTTGTATAGTGCTCTCCCTTTACCCGCTCCTCCTGCTCGGCCTGGAGCTCCTTGACTCTGCACATCAGTGCCTGCTTGGCTCTCTCCACGCTGACCTCTTGCCCCATGACCTTTATCAGGTCAGACTGCTGCTCAGCCTGAGGAACCCAGATGTTCACCTGCACAGAGCAAGTCAGACTGTATCGGATCCTGTACTGATACAACATCTGTGTCGAAACCTACAGTACACACCTCGTAGTCCTCCATCATCTTTCTGATTCCGGCTCCTTTCTGGCCGATGACGTAGCGGTGCAGGTCGTAGGGCACCTCAACGTCGACCGTCACAGGAACCAGCGCCTGAAATATGATGATGATGAAGACGTGATGGAGAATTCATGTTAAAGCAAGTCAGGCACCGCTGAAGAATTTTTAACAGTTGACAAAAATAAAGTGTCTCTCACTAGCAGGGCCGACCGTGCCAGCTCGCATTTTTCCGTACGGCCCGTCACAGTGATGATGTCACATCTCCGAGGCACGGAGTCCGTCTCTGGGCTGGTGCTGCTGTTCTCCACAGGAGACGTTTCCTGAGCTGAGCATCAAACATGAGGATTTGTTACTATGTTGTTACTATAGAAACGATTGCGTAATCAAAAGCCATGATTTGGTCAGATTTGCTGGTTGAAAATATTTCAACATCTTCTAACCAATCAGAACGCAGAATTCAGCCGCACAGAGAGAGACCCACCTGCTGTTTCCTCTCTGTCTGGGAATTTGATCTGGACCTCGTGCTCTCGGGTGATCTGCTGGATCCTGCAGCCTTTGGGCCCCATTACGGATCTGTGATAGCGCTGAGGAATCACCACCTCCACACTCACCTGAGACTCCTGATCAGAACACACACACACATACAAATCGTTATGAAGAAGAGCTGAATGATACCATGCTGCTGTACTTTTCTCTTCTATCTTTTCAGCAATCACAATAGAGAGTCAACGTCACTTTCGAGCACTTGAAATGCACAAATGACGCAGGCAGCCCTTATTATTATCACTATGTCAACACCAGCGAGTCGTTTTTTTATCTCTCGCGAGCATGTGATGACAGTTACTCTTGTTGCTCGTGGGTGTGGCCGGTTCAGCGATCAACAATCTTTGTTACTTCCTTCCAAATTTTATTTTTCTCTCAAACGCCTGTGTACACGTTTCATAACCATTTGTCAGGATAAAATAACCCAAGGTTAAGCCCAGTTCCCATTTTTCTGAAATTTTTGCCCATGCACATACACAACATGGGCAATTTGGGAACGCCAATTAGCCTAATCTGCATGTCTTTGGACTGTGGGAGGAAACTGGAGTACCTGGAGGAAACCCACCAAGCACGGAATGAACAAGCAAAGTCCACACACACAGACCAGAAGCAGGAATCGAACCCAGACCCTGGAGGTGCGAGGCCACAATGCTAACCACTACACCATCGTAGCAAAAATCACAAAGTGAAAGTGAAGTGGGCTTAAGAAGTTTTTTTTTTTCTAGTAAAGAACAATTAATTAATTTAGAAACTTAAGTTGTAAGTGGGAAACCGAAACAATATCACAGCACGCAGTCCACACGGCTCATGTGTCTTGTTTGAATTAGTCACTTTGCCCAATTCGCCTAGTTTTGAGAAAATTGCAATTCAAATGTTGCTCCACATTTGTTTTCAAATTTGATTCTTATCTATAGATGCTACACGATTCATTCATAATAACCATTTTATTACTGTATGTCCACATTACGTCATTTTCCGTGCAGATATTTATAAATTAATCCCCCCCCCGCCTCTTCCTGATGCTCACCAGATCCTGAATGATCTCCTGGATGCGCTTCTTCGCAGCATCCACACACTCTCGAGCTCCTTTCAGAGTGATGCAGTCGCTGTGCGTTCCTGTACGAGGGAAACTGACGGCGACTCCACCGTACTCTTCCGTTAACTCCCTCAGCACCTGCCCTCGCCGACAGACGAAGTGCCGATGATGGCGTGGGTCCACGACCATACTGTCCTCTATCACGTCCTCCTGCACAGAGACAGAGGCAGTGATGAAAACGGGCTGTGTTCGTGTGGTTCAGGTTCGTTCAGAAATCGGAGCAGTACCAGGTTTTTAATGAGGCTCTCCAGCTCTTTCTGAGCGAGCAGCACTGCCTCCTCTCGGCCCATGATGGTGATGCGCTCCTGCTCCGGGTCGTCGGGCGAAGGGAAGATGATGCGAGCTCCAGTCCGATCGCGCACACGCCGAATGTTCGCCCCTCCTCGGCCAATCAGGAACTTGTGGTACTCGGGTTTGGCCTGGAGCTCTACTGAGAAATTGTTGACTTGCTAGAGGGAAAAGAGCAGAAAGACAAAAGTTGTAAAAGAAATAAAGTGAGGAAGAAGGATAAACAACAAATTAAAATAAAGTAGACTAAAAATAAACAAAAGAAAGCCTGATTATAGAAAAATAGAAAAAGAAGGAAACCAATAAACGAAAAAAAACAACAACAGAAGGGTAGAAACAGATTACAAACAGATAAAAAAGAAAGAAAGAAAGAAGGACAAATAATAGAAGACAACAAAATTAAGAAAGAAAGGACAATTGATAAGGAAACAAAAGCAACAGTTAGACACAAGAAAATAGATGAAATAAGTAAAAAAAAAAAAAAAAAAGAAGAAAAAAAAAGAAAGTCATAAGAGAAAGAAATAACATGAGGAAAAAGATGAGAAAGAAACAAAGTAAGAAATAACAGATACAAATGAGAGAAGAAAAAGAATGATGAACAAAAAAAGAATGATGAACAAAAACAGAATGATGAACAAAAACAGAATTAGTCTAAATTAGAGTTAGACATAAAGTTTAAGACAGATAAAATAAGATACAAAAATAGAATGGGGAAAACGAAAAAAAAAAGAAAGACACAACAGACAAGGGAAAGAAAGTGAGAACGAAAGATCAAGAATAATAAATAGAGAAATAAAGAAGCATGTCCTCTGACCTTCTCTTCGGCGAGCTGCAGTAGCTGTTTCCTGGCTCTCTCCACCTCTCCCGCAGGGCCCCGGATCATCACCCTGTCCACCCCCGAGCCCTCAGCGGGGAAGTGAATGTGAACACCTCCACACTCCTCCATGACGGAGCGCACTAGACACCCCTTCGACCCGATCAGAGAGTTGTGCAGCTTGGCCGGGATGGTCACCTCCGTTTCCTTCAGGTTCGCCTGCACAGTGACACAATGTGTGAGTGATGAGGCTGCTGATGGATCTCTCATGTTCTCAGATGATGTTACAGACTGTACATCAAAGGGACATTTATCCTTTTCTTCTTCTCATCTCTATCTTTTTTTTTCTCACCAAGTCCCTCTGGATGGCGAGGATGCGTTCCCGTGCTGCCTCACAGTTACTCCTCCTACCCGTGATCACGATTGTCTCGGAGTCGCTGTTCTCAGTCGGGAGATCGATCTTCGTGTTGGTCTCTTCGCGGATCTGTAAGGAATTACAAATCATCACTGCAGATCAACTAAGTGTTAGTTCCAGTAATCACACGTAACATACCTGCTAGCCACGTTAGTGAGTAATTATAATTACAAGTCAATTAACTGGCATTAAGAATGCAACCAATTAAAAATATATTAACCAATAATGTTACTTTTGCATTAGCATGTCTAGCAACTTGTACACCAAAAGAGGGCGCACTTGCAGTTCAGGCGATGCACTATATCGGAAATTTGCAGCAGCCTTATTTTATTATTTTTTAATTTAAAGTTTATTAAAAAAAACATGTATTTAATAAATAAAAATGCTTTTTATGACGTTACATTATCAAAAACTGTGCGCGTTAATAGCCTCTGATCAGCGTTCTTCCACCAAACTTTATTCGAAATTTTATACATTTTCATCACGTGTGGTAAAAGTGAATTATTTGCTAAGTTTGTTTAGAAAATAATAATGATGACAGAGAACAGAGATACAGGCTGCTTAGTTAAATGTATTACAAGCTACTGTAGTTTATATTGTTTAAGTGTGTGAATGAATATAATTAATCCAATAATAAATGCAGCCCATTACTATATAGGGCTACATTTAATTAATCATTAAACTTTTTCAAAGATTTAACATTGGAACAAAATCAGGAGAACATGTAATATTGAATCCGGATATTCATAATATTGAGATACTTTTTCTAATTTTAATTGAACCTGCTAATAACACATTATACTGAGGGAAAAAAATGCATCCTGTTATTATCCTACTATTAGCAATTGATTAATGAATAATTGTTCAACTACTGGTAATGATAAATTTGTCCTAGTATCTACAATGTTTAAGAAATTAATTGTGGAAGACGTGCATTTTAGATGAGTTTGCTGTATATTTCCAGGTAAAATGTTGCCTCAGGTGCTGCTACGGAGCTCATTCAATCGATATTTCAATCAATCATTCCCAGTTCTCATATTTTACTTACTTGATAAAATGTATATATAATTTATAATTAAAAAATAAATATATTGGTGACCCTGTAGCACGTTTTCTCTGCCTTTAAAATCTAGTTTTCATACGTTCCTCACCTTTTTGATGTTGGCACCTCCTTTGCCAATGATGTTTTTATGAAACTGCTTAAATATGGGAACAGATATCGAGTAGCTGTTTTCAACCTGATAGAACACAAAAAAAAAACAATAACGAAATCTCTTGATTTAAAATCAGTCAGCAGTTTTGTCATAAAGTAAATAAATCTTGTCAGATAATCATATAAAGTGTATGCTACAATATCTTAAATCAAATAAAAACTATCATAAATCATATAAAGTTATCATACTAAAGGAACGTTTTTCACGCAACTTATTATCTCAAGGGAGCGTGGCAACTAAAATATATCAGACTATTGGTTTTGTTTTGTTTTTCCTATAACTATCAGGTTATATTGTATTTTGTGAAAGCACTCACTGTGTGATTTGAAGCAAAGAGAAAGTGCAGGGATTCATACCAGCTCAGCCAGGAGTTTCTGGAGAAACTTGCCGCATTTCTCCACCTCGTTCTTGGGCCCACGGAGCTGCACGATGTCACTTTTCTGAGACTGGTCAGGAAATGTGATGATGACCTACACAGAAAACAAAACAAAACAAAACAGAACATTTTTTTCATTTTGAAAGAAGACTATAATGTAACCTTTCTCAGATACAGTAGCTTCCAAAGTCATGATTATAACATGTACCGAGTCTTTACCTGTGTTAGGAACTCAACAACTAAAAAAGTGTCACATAAGTGTGTGTTATGTTTTATGTTTCAACTCGGCTTGCTTTTGGACGATGAAAGAAAACAGTCCTCTATGAAAAGGTTCAACTGGTAAACATGTACAAGATAAAAGTCTAAGATTTTATAATGTTAAGCTTGTATGTAAAGCTTATACTGTTACAAGATTAAACCATGTTTGGAGGTTTAATCATTAAAATGTTAAAACACTCCTACGCTGTTGCTAGGTGGTTGCTATGGTGGTTATGGTTGGCAAGATGTTGTTACATGGTTGCTATGGAATGCCGCAAGGTTTATTACATGGTTGCTAAGTGGTTCTATGATATTTCAGGTGGTCTCTATGATGTACCCAGTGGTTGCTACGGTGTTCCAAGGTGAGTTGGTTGCTAGGGTGCTGGTATTTGGTTGCTATGATGTTCCAGGTAGTTGTTTTAAGCACATCATTGCTATGATATTCTAGATAGTTTGTATGATATTCCAGGTGGTTCCATGTGGTTGCTATGACTTTCCAGGTTGTTGCTAGGATGGTGTTACATGGTTGCTATGGTAGTCCAGGTGGTTGCTAGGGAGTTGTTAAGCGATTAATATACTAATTGGTTCCTGTTCCATGGCCACACGGTCATGTTGATATTTTGGTTTTTTTTTTTGTGCTAATCCAGTGGGTTGCTATAATATTTTAAATGGTTGCTAGTGTGTTGACCCAGTAGGTTAAGAGGGTGTTTCTGAGGAACTTCCCTTGGTCCCTCTGGAAGTTACATGACCCTAGGCGGTTGCTACTGTATTTTGCAGTTAGGTGGTTGCTAAGGAAGCTCAGCTGGGTGCTACTGCTAGTGTGTGTGCTATTATGGTCTGAGGGGTTGCTAGTGGTTTAGTAATCGGAGCAATACAGTTTTAAATCTGAGAATGAAATGAGAATGAAAAAGGAAAAGCAGATAAACATCCTATCTGCTATCCTGTGTTTTTACTGTTTATATTTGGGGTGGAAGAACATTCTCTGGAGCATTGCTACAATAATAAGAAAATAATAATAATAATTAAAAAAAAAATGAGTACAGTATGCCAGCTCTCTCAACCACCTCCAATCAGCATAGAGCTCATGATGGATTAGACTCAATGATATTTGGTAATACCTCAGGAAACTTGTCTCGCACTTCTTTGATCTTCTCTCCCTTTTGCCCGATGATGGTGCGGTGAAACTTCTGCTCTATGATCAGGTCTTTGGTGCGCTCGTTTTCCTGAGGAGGCACACAATCACAATTACTCACAATCACACAAGATATTTTTATACAGAGCACAAGAAAAAGACATCCTGGATGATCAGGGTTGCTCTTTTCCTACTATAAAGGTGCAATTTAAAATGTTTAAAAATGGTTTCTAAAATAATCCTGAAATAATTACAGTGTTTTTAAATGTGCATCGGGGGGGGGAAAAAAAAAGTGTCCCTAATGGTTAAATGGGTAGAGTTGAATAATTTTTTTTCCTTTTTACTCTTTTGCACATTGAGCATATCCCATTTCAACCTACAGAATGTATGCTAAATACAATAACAGGATGCTAAATAGAGTTACTATTAGCAAGGCCTGTCATGGCATCACGTTCAAGCACAGTCAGCTGTTTAATAAACCTGCAACTTATTGTCGATTATGGGTACGACCCCAAAACCTCTTTCATAAGGAGGTAGGTTTCCAACCTGTTTCATTTTATTTTCAGCTATGTGACACGCTTGTTGATGAGACAGCGGCTTAAATTGTGACACAGTGACATCTTTCGATCATGTCTGCATATTGTTAAGAGCAACAAAGGAAAAATATTGACTAGTGTACCTTTAAAGATACCTTAACTGTACTTTGCTGTCAATATTGCTTGGTCTCGTTGTGTTGGAGCTTGATTTTTTTTATTTTAGGTATTAGTTGACATTTGTTCATTCTTTTCCACACCAGAAAAATGCCCCTTCCCTCCCCAACTCGATTTAACCATCTGCTCCTTTAATGCTTCTGATTTACAGAATCTCTCAGGTGATGTGTTCAGAGTTAAAGGCTTGTTCTGTACAGGTTTGACTCCGGCCTCACCATGCGCTGGGCCATGTCCACCAGCTCCCTGCGAGCCCGCTGCACTCCCTCAGGGTCTCCTTCAATACGCACCAACCCACAGCGATCTGAATCCTGAGGAATCCACACCGACACTTTGTACAGCTCCTTGATCCGGTTTACTAAAAGAGTATTCAGTCATCAATTTACATAAAGTATCATATGGTACTTCGTTACACCTACCTCTTTTTATTTTGAAGATGTATATTCAGTTTATTATCACATTTATTGAATGTGTTTGTTTTAAAATGAATGACACATTTTGGAAGTATTGCTGAAGAAAATTTTCTTTTAATTGCAAAGTGTATAAAAAAAAAAAATCACATGATCTCCAACTTTCAAACTGCTGTTTTAGGCAAATACTACTTTGATTTGCCTTTCAGAATTATTTCAGCTCATTGTTTCAACAACATACAACATTAAGTACAAACTTTCCTTTGGATTTTTTGGGATTTTATGACTCTATTATTGTGTCAGAACAAAAACATTTCTGATTTTCAAACATCCATATTCCACCACAAAAATTTGAAAGTTAAAAAATATTTGTATGCCAGAAAAGAAAGCAGCATGTTATATAAGTGACAAGAATACACTTTTTAGACACAAAAACAAAATGGAAGCTGCTGGGTTTTAAATGCAAAACAGAAGCAGGTGCAGCAGTCAAAGTCCTCAGGACTGTGGGTGGTTCTCCAGGACGCTCAATAAAACCTAAACTTTCAACTTCAGTAAAACCTAAACCTTCTCTACAAACCTGTACAAACTGTACTTGTGACTAAAGTGTCTTCAATAAAAGAAAAGGTTTTTTTTTAGACATCTTCGCATTAATTTGCATGTGCCTAAGAATTTTGCACAGCACTGTACATATCTCTGTAATATCCTTTCGATATTCAGCCATTAAAATGATTATACATTTATCTTGACGCGTTGGTTTAAAAAAAACTTGCTAAGTTGAACACATCTTTAAATTATCATTATAATACTGTAAACTCTTCTTGAAAACATACTCACTGTTTCCCCCGTTCTTGCCAATGAGGTGTCTGTGAAAACGCTGGTCAATGTTAATTTCCGTGTAATCCTTCCTCGACATCTGAGAACAAAATAAAATAAAAAGATTAGTTAACAACAACAACAAAAAAACCTTTTATTTCTGCTAACTGAAAACTATACGATTCTTGGTCTATCAGTTTAGTTGTTTTGACTTCAGTAATCTGATACATATTAATAACTTTATTTAATTCTGATTGGTCAGAAGATTAATTTTTAAGATTAAAATTTATCAAATTGATTTTATAGTGCAAATCACAGATCTAATATTAATCACGTTAAATAAAATAAAATAAAAAAAAGAACAACTGTCCTGTAAGAAGACGTTCATGTAAAAAGGGAGTCTCCAGATACAAAACACAGTGTTAGACATACAATATAAGACTATGAAGCAAATAATATCTTGTTTTCTTATTTTATTGGCAAATCATTTTGTTAGTTTTACGAATTAATTTTTTTGGAAAGAAACAAAATGATCTGCCAATAGAACAAAAAAAACTTTTGCTAGATTTTGCTAGATTCTATAATATTTCATCAAGCTGTATTTTTTTTTTTTGCAGTGAGAGGAGTTTCTACTTTTTTTGGGTAACATAAGAGGAATAAAACACTGCATGCTGTTATAGGAAAATAATCAACTCCATCACTGGTGGTTACGATGACTGCTTGGGACTACTCGGTCCTGTCGTTGACTATTTTCTTATTGACAGCATGACCAAGTGTTTTAGTCTTTTGTGATTTCTAAATTTAAAAGAAATTATTTAAAACATCATAGTAACATTTACCCTTACACGCATTAACACGGCACAGTATACACCATACAGCACAGGATATACAGTACCAACTATTCGACCTCTTATTCAACCAAGCTGCATATTTAACCCTTGACTTCATGTATTTAAAAAGATAATACAATAATTTTACAGGTTGAAAAAAAAATACAAATCCTCTGACCAGGTCAGTAATAATCTCCTGGATTTGAGCCCGAGCTTGCTCCACTTCCTCCGTCGGGCCTTCCAGAACGATCCGCTCTTCACCGTCTGTAAACTCGATGTGCACCTGGTCCATAGGTGAGCATTTAAAACTTGTTATTTGGATAATTTTACTACAGTAATCTTTGTTGGGTTTTTTTGTCTAGATTTCCTGTCGTACCCTGGGGAGCTGCTGCGTGATGCGTCCGATGTTTTGTCCTTTCTTTCCTATGATGAATCGATGTAGCCAGGCTGGTGCGGTGACTTCCACTGCCATTGCGCTCTTAGCCTGGAGAAACACACACACGTACACATAACACACTGCACGTTCTTGGTCAAAGCAAGCCTTCTCATTCTTCACATCTCCACACTCTCACCTTGGCATACACCTGGGTCAGGGCAGGTCCTAGCTTATCCGGTTCTCCTCTGAGGATGATGGTCTCAGAGCTGGAGTCTAACGGGGGCATCTCCACCGACACGCCGGTGCTCTCCATGATCTCCTGCAGACTGTTGCCCTTTGGGCCAATGATGTATTTATGCTGAGATTTCTTCACTTCCACGGAGATGGTTGTTGTTTTCCGCTTCTAAATGACAAACCGAGGTTACTCCACGTCGTCGGTGCTCCCTAGTTTGAACAGGTTATCCTCAAAAAATAAATAAATAAATAAATAAATAAATAAAATATCACCTTCTCCTCATAAATGGCACGAATGCGTGTGATTGCCATGGCAACCGCTTCCTTCTCCCCAGTGATGACGATCTCGTCCTTCGGCAGGCTGGACGGCGGGATGCTGATGCGAGCGCCTGTTTCTTGGCTCAACTCCTGGACCAGTCGGTTGTACGGGCCGGCGATGAACGGATGAAAAACTTTCTCTAGGGAGAGACGCTCCACGGCTCGCTTTTCCTGAAAGAGAGAAACAAAATGCAAGTCCAGGTGAGAACAGAATTTATTGAATTAATTTGTTGAATTAACAAGAAATTGTAATCGACTACACTTCAAAACATTCAAAGATTCAACATTTTCTACTTTTTAACTGTTTATTACATAGAATTTATATTTTGTACAATAAAAAAAAAAAAAAACAGATGTCTTTAAAGATAAAACTAAAAGTATGGACGAGCAGCTCCTCCAGCTCTTGGTTATCTCTCAGACCTGTTCTAGGGAGATGAGCAGGATCTCGTGTCGTGCTTTCTCGATGCCATCCTTAGTGCCGGTGATGCGTATGTTAGCGCTCGGGTCGTCAGGACGTGGAATAGCGATCTTGGAGGCTGTTTTCAGTTCCAGCTCTTGTAGTTTCTCGCCGTTTTTCCCGATCACGAAGCGATGGTGCTCCTTCGGAATGATGACCACGGCTGAAGCCTGCGTGAGGATAAACCAGGAATGTAGACATCGAGAGGGGGCAAAATAAAACAAAACGAAATGAAATGAAAGCTTCAAAGCTTTCTAAAATCAGAAGTACATCAGTATATCGTCACCTGAGTCTGGAGTCGAGCCACGATTTCTTTCCGAGCCTTCATGACCGAGTCGAGCTTTCCCGTCACCATGATGGACAGACCTTGGTCTTTAGCCAGAGAGAGCTCGATGTGAGCGCCGGTCCTGTGCATGATGTCTAAACACACTTTCGCCTCTTCTCCTTCTCCGAACTGGCTGTTGTCCTTGTATCGGCGCTCCTCCAATGGCACGTTGAACACCTTAAAAAAAAAGGACAGGGTTTTGGATTATTAGATAAAGAAAAGATAAAGAGACAATATCATATTAATTTTTTTCCCGTTTATTGAACGTCTGTTTAGAACCTGTGTAATGACTGAAGCTTTAATGGGACGAATTTTGCTCCACGCCCCCACTGGGTCTCCTGATCTCTCCCCCGGAGTGCCTTTCTCCGGCAACGGAGGGAAGGCTTCCAGATAGGTGGGAATGTAGCCTTCATCCTCAGAAACACCACCTTGTAGTGAGGAAGCAATACAAAGGACAACAGCGTGAGCACGGTGGAAAGTGTAACATATCATTACAATTATTTAAGTATATTTCAATCAAGCTATTAATCAAGACAGAGTAATCTGATTGGACGACAGTCTTTCCACAAGTGCTGATAATAGACAATAACAGCACTGGGATGTTTAACTGTATGTTTAAATGTATGACTGGGCGTGTCCCAGGTGTTTTACACTAACTGTGTGTCTTAGCGTGGGTGAGAGTAGGTCTGTACGGTCCGCAGTACTGAGGAGAGAGCAGATGCCTGACAAAACCCACATTCACAACCAGTCACAGAAGCACTTTCAGTAGGAACACATATCTGATAACGTTATGTCGTCTTAAACAACACGCCGTCTCTGCAGTAATCACTTGTAAGGCGAGTTACAAAGCTAACTAGCTTCTAACACAAGTCTGAATCCCAAATCCCTTTCTAACCCCTGATTAAGGGCACCACATGGTGTGTGGAACAAGGGATTGTACACTCTACACACAGTGCACTAGCTTTACATTTAGAGCTATTTGGGATTCAACTCCAGAACAAAGAAGTTAATGAAGCTGATATTTGAAAGCAGAATAAGTGGAAATATAAAGTAAATCTCGTACGTTTCTCAGGACTGTCCACCACCTCCA
>JAQMYI010000006.1:24772181-24790142 GCA_030014275.1 Clariallabes melas | reverse complement strand
GAAACATTTTGTGTGACAAACATGCAAAAGAATAAGAAATCAGGAGGGGGGCAAATAGTTTTTCACACCAAAAAACTATATATATATATATATATTATATGAGCAGTAACTTAATTTAAATTGTGATTATTATTATTTTGGATTTATTTTTTTTACCAGACTAAATTTGTACATTTGTGTTTGGTTATCACTAATCAAATTATATTATTTTAATAATAATTAATTATTTAATTAAACACTCAAATTTTTACATTTTTTTTTATCGTGGTTGTAGCTGTGGTTAACATGGGAGCGTGTACAGAACAAAAGCATTTGTTGGCCCTCATGGACCCACGTTGTACCGCCCCTTTGTCTAACTTCCTTCGTTTATCACCGTTTTGTCCTGACATCTGACCTTTTTCCCCTCAATAGCGTCTCATTCTTTAAATAACCCTGTGTGTTATCTCCGTCCTTGATATTTCTGTTTGAATTCGTGGTTTTGTTGATGCCGGAGTCATGGGCAAAACTGGATTGCGTTTGAATCACCACGGCAACCAAAACAAACAAAAAAAAAAAGCAGGATGTTTAAATGAACAGAACGTGTTTTAACAGCTGAAAGTCTTCTCGAGATTTCTCAAAGCCAGGTACAAGCATGCAAGTATACTAGAGTGTGTGTTTTTCTCTTCATCCTCATCCACTCTATCACTCGGTCTGAAATGAGGCCGTAGCATTACATCACACCGCGTAATCCTTCCGCCACATTCGAGATTTTCTATCCGCGAGGTCCAGCTGATTTTATAATCAAATCCTGTCTAATGCAGAATTTTAACTCGCACTCATGCTGAAGCTCAGAGAGACAGCGAGTGACTGATGAAGACTTCTGAAGGGTTTACTCAGCTTGTGTAGTAGGACGATAAAAATAATAAACAACAATCAAATAATAACAATGACATGACTACTATTATTAATAATAACATTAACAGTAAAATTATAACAAGCCAGCAATTAAATAAACCAGCAATAAAGGTGATAAAAACAATAACAACAATAAGTTTATGTACTATAATACAACAGTCAGTTCCAACTGCGTCTGATTGGACAGGAGGCATAATCTGATTGGATGGGAGGTGTTTCACGAGTGGTGATATACAGCATAACAGCACTGGGATGTTTACATATATCTCCAGTATCTCTCGGTGTTCAAACGATCATTAATTACACTAACAGTTTGTCCGCAGTACCGAGGAGAGAGCAGCTGCCTGCCAAAACCCACATTCACAATCAGTCACGGAAGCACTTTCAGGAAGAACACACATCTGATAACGTTATATCGTCTTAAACAACACACTGTCTCTGCAGTAATCACTTCACAATCGCCTCTGAACAGTTTGTGGTTTTATTTACACCTAAGCAGACTGACAGAGCTAACTAGCTTGTAACACAAGGCTGAATCCTAAATCCCTCTCTAACCCCTGATCAAGGGCACTACTTGGTGTGTGGAACAAGGGATTGTACACCCTATATCTATAGCCCTATTTGGGACTTAACCCCAGAACCTTGAAGTTAACGGAGCTGATATTCTAAAGTGCAAAAAGTGGAAATATAAAGTAAATCTCGTACGTTTCTCAGGACTGTCCACCACCTCCATGGTTTATTCTCCTCACCTTTTGGCTACGGAGTACCGTAACTATTTTCACCTCCTGTTAATTACACTAACTGTCGCCAGTCGCGGTTTGCTATCTCCACAAGACGCTGAATAATATGTGTGGGCGGAGCAAATTAACTGGTTAAATAAAGAAACAATTCATAACCTGCTGATAATAAATGGTGTTTGTGGAACTTTTGTATTAACGCGATATCACACTCAAGGTAGTGCTGCTGTTCTGTATATCAGCACGATATCAGCACAATAGCATAACCTCGAGGGTGATATTGCTTAAAATATTATATTCTTATACAATTCTCAATGGTATTTTTAACATTGAACCAAACGCTTTCAGTTACACATAATTGTGAAACTAATGTACGTATTTACAAAAGTTCTTACATTACGCATAATCTCATAAAACGACACAATATAACAACAACTTATCCAGATATCAATGTTACCTCATAGCAGACTGCAATTCCTTAAACAAAAAAGAGAAACATTTGTAATCGCCGATGTTCTTTCAGTCTTCTTGGCTAGAAAATAATAAAAGCTATTCCTACAAGTTTTGCATCATTGCACGTTTACCTCAAAAGATAAGGATTTTGTTTACTAATGATATTTATAATAAATGGAACTAAATTATAATTCAATCCTTAAATATCAGACGTCTCTAATGTAGCTTTGATGTAAAACTAACCCACTGTGGGTGTGGCCTATCCGTTTTTTTTCCTGCCAATGAGACAGAATTACAGCTAAAATGTCCTGCGCACAGCGTATAACATGATGTTTTTACACACTATGTTGGCTTAAAATGTGCTCAGAGTTGATGTTACGTTGAGTTTTGTTCCGTCTTTCCAAGGCTTGTTTATATTATACAATTATAAAAAAAAAAATTTTTTTTAAAAGATCCTATATGATGTGATTAAATGAAACCACAGAGAGCCAAACTATTTCTGAGACCCTACTGCAGGTAGGAACTAAGGTTTTGCGCAGGGAGACACTGAAATGTCACCCACATCCATTTGAGAATTTTTAGCTTCGCCACGTCGCAACTAATTTGCCTAGATTTGGAAACAAAAAAAAAGAAGAAGAAAAAAAATCACTTCCTGCATTGCTTATTTACGTGTCACTTTGTTGGTCATCAGAGTGAAAATAAAGTAGAGTAAAGAAGCAAACCTGTCTTTGTTTATTATGCACCTGGTATAAAAGAAAGGATAAAAAAAAAAAAAGACTTCGATATTCTCCTCTTTCCCAGTGTGTGTGTGTGTGTGTGTGAGACAGCACCGTCGAGCTGCTCACCTTACCGAGGGCATGAAAGCCAGCATTACTGGAGTACCTGAGATCTGCGTGTCCTCCAGCCCGCTCCGGTGCTCGGCAAAACTCTCCTGAGTCAACACAGCCACCGAGCTCATGTTACAAGAGTCGATCCGCTTTCCCGCTGAGAGAGAGAGAGAGAGAGAGACAGAGGTGTGGAGAGAGAGAGAGAGAGAGAGAGAGAGAGAGAGAGAGAGACAGACAGAAAACAACAAGACCTTGTGTTAGAATGGAATTATTTTGCCATGGATGTTTATACATTGTGATTTTTTTTTTTTGTCTTCGACACCACCTCTAGATCCTACCTCAATGAGTCTAATACACCTCAGCGCGTGATTTCTGAGTCCGAGAGCTAACCAGAAAACTCATATTTGCATTGTCACGTTGCTCCACTCTGCACTGCTCCGTTTGTATTCTCTGTGGTCTATGGCAGACCGTCGTGCCACTGTCTGGAGCTCCTGAACGCCTCGCTGAAACACCGAACACTCCCATAACACTCCCATTACGCACATCCTCTCAGGACTTTGAGTGTTTTAACTGCCTAACTCCTGTGCAATTCAATTTAATACATAATTTTGTTTTTTTAGCATCTTAGCAAAAGTAGTGCATCAAGTCATTAAGAAAAGCGGTTCAAAAAATAGACCCCCAATCCAAAATGCTTGTTCGTGTTCGGACGGCTGATGTCAATCATTTTAAAGAGACTCCACAAGGTAGATCCTGAGGGCGGAGCTTCACGAACCATATTACTATCGTTCAGACAATCTCAAAAGAACAATTTAAGTGGATTTGAACCAGGTCTGAACCAGGTTTTGTAACTAGACTAGACGTCTCATCACCGTGGATTCTGTCTTAGATTTATTTTCTATAACTGCAGTGGTTTTATATTCAGTTTGATGTTAATGCACTCATTTCCATAGCAACAGAACACTATCAACACCGACGCTCCACATAGACAGATGGGAAGGAGTCTCCATTAAACACAAGAGAACGAGGATGTTCACTTTCATGCTATGACAGTATTTTGGAAAAAAAATGTAAAAATTCCAAGAGCATCGGCTCTCGCATGCCTTCCTATCAGCTGTGACCGTGTATGAAATCCGGACGTGGTACTCGCACACATGACATGGTGGTCTAAACAGTGTTCTACTCCCGTTCTCAGGTGCGATTAGCTTCCACATCTCATTCCATCCATGCATGAGTATGCTGTACCGTGACCCAGATCTTCAATCAGACATGAGAAACGGTTCCCGAGCGCGGAACGATTGTGTTCGTGCTGATCAAAATGACTCATAATATGAAAACGACTGAAGAGTCTGTGAGTGTTATGACGTACATCTTCAGGAAAGAGGAATTTCCAGGTAAGAAAAGATGACAAAACGTCTTAAACCTTCTTAGAGAGAAAGCGTGTTCACAGTTGGTGTAAAGTAAGCGAGTAAATGTTACAGATAAAAATATGTCAGTCTATAATAAATCAAAAAAACGTATTTATTGGATAATCACTGTGGAATGCGAAACGCTTCAGGATGTGCTGTGTTAGGAAAATAGTTAACTACAGGAAAACCTCGGATTGTGAGTAACTTAGTCTCTTGCAGTGTTTTGCAAGATGAGCAAACAAAAACAATAAATTGTTTTATTTTTACTTTACATTTTGTATTAATCATTTTTACATGAATATTTTTGGGTTGTGGAACGAATCATCTGAGTTTCCATTAGTTTTCTATTAGATGAAATTCACTTTGATATGCGAGCGCTTTGATATTCAAGCGGTATGATTTATCCTCACAATCCAAGGTTTAACTGTAGGTAGTGGAAACAGTAACTTCACTTTATGTTCCGTCGCCCCACGTGACTCCATCGCTGATTATTTTCCTAATGTAGAGAAGATTATGTTTATAGAGTTTATACGTATTCAGATCTGTCTACACATCTTTTATTAAAGATTATTAAATATATATATATATATATATATATATATATATATACTGTATATATATATTGAAAGCCTTGTATTCAATGTCTGATAAAAATTCCTTCGAACTTCCTTCAACGTTTACTTTTATTTACTGTTCACGAAATCTTAATATTCATGTTTTCAAATGTAGAAACATTTTATTTCATTATTTTGACGCAAACCTGGTTTGTGTGTGTTGGAAATATCCGGCTATTTAAAGTCAACTGCGTAACATGTAAGCTGGGAAGAATCCTAACTTTTTCGCCCTTAATGATATTTTTATTTAACAGTGACAAAAATTTTAATATGAAACAAATAACAATACAATGCTCTATCGGTTTCTGACAATTCCCTCTATGCTCACAGAAATGTGTGTAAAATAACACTTCTCTTCATTTAAGAACAAAAAGCTTAAACCCATCCACGTACCTGCAAAGGGTCAAAAACCAGAGGGTCCGTCCTGAAGGGCGCTATGGTAACCTCTTCAGTGCTGGTCGGCGTTTTCAGTCCTGCGATCGACAGCACAGATCAACACGGTCGTATAGCAAGAACCCAGAGCTTTACCTGCTCTCGTCTCACGGCGTGTAAAGCAGCCCCGAGAGTGAGCAGAAACAGGGTGGAGACGCAGCGCGCCGTCCTGGGGGACGACCGCTCACAATGGTGCTATGGATAGCTCTGGCTTTACACACCAGAGATATAACCTGTGCCTGTGTGTGTGTGTGTGTGTGTGTGTGTGTGTGTGTGAGTGAGAATAGTGAGCAAAAAAGAATAAGCTGCCGGTGATGAAATCAGATATTTCAGTCAGTACACTCAGCAGCAAAGGTTATAAACGCGAAGGTCAAACCAGAAGCATCATTTCCCATCACGTGACTTTTAAAAATGTAAAACATACATTAATTTAGCATGATTGTGACACGACACATTAATAAATCACGTTAACTAGTTTTAGAATAAAAATAAACTCAGTTTATGACCTACAATACATATGAATACACACATCCATTCCTGTCCATGATCAGAAATATATTTAAGGAGGACTTTTAGTTTTTAGACTAATATTAGAATTTACACTCATTTTTCATTGCACCTCACATTTCAAAGTGATGTAGATACTTCATATTCTGACATCATAAAAACATTTTGGTTAGTTTGCAAATATGAATTTTAGATAAAGTAAATCAATGCTAACTATATAATCATGCACTCTTGTGTTATATTATGTTTTACTTAGTTACTTCTGTTTTATTTTATGCAATAAAAATTATTATAAAATATTTATAATGTAAAATATTATACAATATTATGTAAAAAAAAAAAAATGTCTCGAGTAATTTAGCCCATGCTGCTGCCAAGCTTAAGCTTTTATTTAGAAATATTGAGAAAAGTGTTATAAAATTATTATATAAAGATTATTGGCTGTATAAATAAATAATACAATGTAAAAAAATTTTTTTAAAGGCTCTTAAAATATTTTTAATGTAAAATAAATATTTTTTTTAAAATCAACTCCGGTATCTACTTTAATAAGTTCCAATTCAATTAATTTTAATACCAGGATCTAGAGATGGAGTAAAATTGATTCAGTTATGAATTGTGATTCCAGTTATGAATTGTGATTCCAGTTATGAATTGGGATTCCAACAAAAAAAAATTTTTTAAACTATTTTACATTTATTATAGAGATAAATCGGTCAATCGGTCACTGACCAGAATTGGCTGGTTTTCAGTTTGATTGGCCGTGACCGGGTGATCAGCCTTGGATATTAAAAAAAATCTGTACAGAAAGCAGAAACTTCCAAGTGGCGCAACAGAAATTCATTTTTATGGCATTACATTATCAATAACCACACGTGTTAAAAGTCTCTGATCTGTCTTTTTCTTTAAACTCTGTGAGAGAATTACAGTAGAACCTCGGAATAAGAATTTAATCTGTTCCGGAGGTGAGTTCTTAAGGCTAAATTTCATATTGCGAAACGCACTTTCCCATCGGAAACAATGTAAATGCAGATAATCCAAAAACATTTCCAATTTCCAACACTATAATCATCTTTTTGCATATAAAAACAATCAAAACATTTATTAAAAAAAAAAAAACATAAATGAAGTAAAATATAATATTAAACCTCAACTTAACCTTAGTTTAAATTTTTTTTAACTTGTTTCTCTTGGCTTTCCATTAATGGCGCGTCAGTTCGGTCGATTGTATGTTATAAATGCTTCTGTAAATTACTTGCAAAATTTCAGTTCTTAAGGCGAACAATTCATGAGGTGAGATGTTCGGATGTACACACGCTTACACAAGTCTCAAAACACCCAGAGCGCTAATTAGACGAAAATAGAGTTTTGAGACTTTGAAGGCGGATGAGGAGGTAAAGCGTCACCGTTCCTTTTTAGTCCTACAGGTGGCGCTCTCTGAACTATTTGCATCCTGTGTGGTAGGCGTAAATAATTTGCTGTTTGTTTAGAAATAATAATTATGCAGGATGACAGAGCTATTCAGTTAAATAACTAAATCTGGGGAATCGGAATAAACTTATAGAATCGCAATATTAGACGAATCGACACCGAGGAATCGCGATAATATCGTATCGGAAGGCGACGGTTGATTCCCAGCCCTACAGTTACAGGATGTTAACGATGCTAAAGCAGCACTAGCCTGCTAGCTAACAAGCCGTGAAACAATTATGACATGAGATACGGATAAAAGAAAAAAAAAGCGGTGGTTGTTTTATGAGGATTTGATAGAAGACAAAATTAATAATAATAACAACAAAAACGTCATATTGAAGGTGTAATCGTGCAATGGAGCGCGCACGCACACGAAAATGCGCGCGCACGCTCGCACGCCGACTGTCTTTTAGCATAGCATAGCGCGCTAGTGCGTAAACCGTGGAGCTCACGCGCTGCCATTATAATCGTTTTTCGGTGCTCAGAGAACGATAAGAATTTAACCGCCTGCAGTGAAAAATCCCGCTAATAACTGTACGCTTCTTGATAAAGCAGGAAGTCTTAGCTAACCTGATGATGAGGAGGAAAAGAAGAGCGGCTTGTTGTGTTTCTGACAGCTGACCGTGTAAACACCACGAATGATTCACTTCGCCGAGAGTCGGTTCTTCAAACTGCGATTCATTTAAAGAACTGAGCAGTGAATCAATCTACAGATTCGATTCTTTCCCCCCTTCTAGAATCATATTGAAGTTTGACTTTCTTCTTTTGTGCTTTTTATTATTATTTAAAAAAAATATTTTAGTTAATAATTATTTAATTATTAACATTATATTTTTTATTTGATTATACTCATGCTTGAGCACTTTTAATATTATTTATTATTTATTGATATATTATTTAATGGATTTTTTTTTATTGTACATTCATTCATCTTCTATACCACTCATCCTGTGGATTGAATTAAACCAGGACCCTGGAGGCCACAGTGCTAACCACTATGCCACCGTGTCACCTAAAATGCATGTATTATATGTTGTTGTTGGTGGTCTTTCGCCTGCTCCAATCAAGGGTCGCCACAGCAAACCATCCGATCTGCACACAGCTTGGCACAGGTCTTAAGCCGAATGCCCTTCCTGATGCAGCCCTCCCATTTTATTCGGCATTGCATTCAGTGGCTGGGGTTCAGACATTCGAGTGGGAATCGAACCCAAGCCTTCCACGTGGTTGGTGAGAAACCTACAACTGAGCCACCAAAATATAATATTTTATCATTTTATATATCTTAAATCTTTGTGACTGGAATTAAAGAGATTTAATTCCTGAGTGATGATTATCTAACAATGTATATCATGTTTATTTTTTTTTATTGTTTTATGGAATTATATAACTGTTTTATACAGTATAACCTGCATGCATTGTTTTGTAAATATGTTTCAACACAACATTTTTGTACATTTCATGTAATGAAATAAAAAGAAACTGTGTCTATGCAATTAAGCTTTAATGTGAATGCACTATGTTTAATGAAAAAAAATTATTAAAGTATAATAAACCCATTTCCTTGTGGTTATTTGTATATTTTATTTATTGTTTTATTTTAAATAATAAATTTTTCAAGTCTGTATGTGAAACATTTCCATGCCAGACTTTTTTTATTTTACTTTATTTTATTTTATTTTATTTTATTTTATAGCATGCATAGATATAGAATTATACAGTACACCTACATTCACATTACCTGCAGTGTTCTCTGTATTCTGTCACACTGGCTTTAGTTCTAATACCTCAGTATCTCTAAACCAGACTAATAAAATAGTTTTTGGAGGAAGTTACATTTTGAAATATTGATAATGAGTTTTGTAGTTGTAATGTGCAAAACATATTTATACTGTTGCAGAAAATAAAATGAAATAAAATGCAAACCAACAAAACTGTTGAATATACACCAATCAGCCATAACATTAAAACCGTTAACATTATACCCCTTGGGTTTTGTGTTTCTCTTGTGCTACCTGGGGTTGTGCTGTGGTGTCTGGCACCGGGACATTAGCAGCAGATCCTTTGGAATGTGAGTTGTTTTGTCTGGTGTTCTGGTTACTTTCTTTCATAGCCAGCATTTGAATTGATTTTCTATCATAGCCACCATGTGCTTGTCTCATTGTATGGATAAGTTTTTTTTAGATACGTTTTTTATATTTCTTATATATTTTTTAAAGTTTGTTCTATTTATTTCTTTTTAACTGTTTTTACGGTTTAAGGTCACGGGCGGTCGTTTAAGCATTTCACTGCATATCGTACCGTGTATGACTGTGTATGTGACAAATAGAATAAAATTTGAATTAGATTTTTTTTTTTTTCTGTGATTTGTGCTGCATTGGTGTTTCTGTAGGATCGGACTGGACAGGCTGGTCTTTGGTCCCCACAGACATGGGTGAGCCTTGGGTGTCCATGATCCTGTCACCAGTTTGCTTGTGTATAGTCGGTGATCAATGCAGTTTAGGTCACCTGTCAGTGGTCATAATGTTATGGCTGATCAATGTAGACAAACATGTGCAATAATTAACCTTTTCAATAGGTGGCGCCTCGGTACCATAAACAAACAAACAAAAAAACATGTGCTTGCAGGCATGACGTCACATAAGTCACGGAAGTGATTTCTTTCTAGAAGTGATTTTTATTTTTTAGTTTATATTATAATTTAGGACTGAGCAACTGAACCCTTGCTGAATAACAGAATTTTTTTTTTTAATCAAGTGTCATTCTGTTTCAAACGAATGAATGAATGGTGATTAATTAGTCATGGCAAATTAATTAATTAGTTTGTTTGTTTATGCCTATTAATGCAAATACAAAAACAAAGAGAGTGTCATATTTTTTTATATGAAAAGAAATTTATATTATATTCTGGTTTATTATACCAGCTTCAGTATCCTCGAAAAATGCAATTATTCCATTATAAATTAAAATCAGATCGAATCAGGTAACGTCACTAATATCATCAAATAGTTTTTTAAATAATAAAAATAGCATATAAGCTTTTATTTAGTTGATCAGAATGAAAATTCCTCTAGAGAGTAAAGAGTTATTTGGATTATTTGTGTTTATTATTACAGCTTTGTCCCTGATAAATCAATTAAATCTCGTTTACTGTACGAACGTCTGCACGAGTCACGTGATTCTCATTAACTAATCAAAAAATATTTTTCTTTATTCTACATTTATTGATTTATTTATTGATCTTCCTTCAACGAACCGGGAAACAGTGTGAGATCCACTTCCGCCTCGACACCAGTGATGACGCAGGCAAACACACGCGCGCGCACGCAGGCACGCACGCGCCCTTCTGAGAACTAAACAGAGAAAGAGAGGGAGGTGACGGGGGCGTGGTTTAGAAGCGCACGGGCGTGGTTTAGCTGGGAGAAGGGGCGGAGTCTTGTAATCCAGGGAGTGTGAGCAGCTGAGCGCGTGTGGCTGTGGGACAGAGGGGGGACACACACACACACCAACACCGGCAGGAAAACAAAGACCACAAGACCACATCCTCATCATCCTCATCCTCCTCATCCTCATCTCTGCACGGAGCAACAAAAGATCCAGTGGCTGCATCAGTCCAGGAACAAACCTGCACCTCCAGGATCAACACAAACAAAGGAAACAGACAGTAATACAGGAGAGGACTGGAAACCTCAGCAGTGTGTGTGTGTGTGTGTGTGTGTAGAACCCATCATCACTGTCTTTTTCCTTGGACAGTCTGACTCTGTGTCTCTGCATGGAGCGAATTTAGTCCTACAGTAAGGAGTGAACACACACCCACAGCCTATAGGTGAGTATCGTGTCCATTAAATAATATAATACACTTATTAACACACACACACACACACACACACACACACACACACTGCACACTATAAGTGACTGTTTTGTCCATTAATTACACTTATTTTCACACGTGCACACCAGACTATAGGTGAGTAGACTGTTCATTCATTATAGTTGCTGCTCACACACACACACACACACACGCCTAGACTACAGGGGGGTGTCCTGTCTCACGCACAAATAGATTTCTTTATGTTTTATTTTAACATTGGTATTGTAAAGACAGTGGTGCAGTGGTTAGTGCTGTCACCTCGTCAGGATCAGAGGTTAAAAAATCCGCCTCCTGTCTGTATGTGTGGGTGTGTGTGTGTGTGTGGAGATTTCTTTTTCTCGCACATGCTTTTTGTGGCTTTCCTCTGTGTTTCCACCCACAGTCCAAAGACATATGCGCTGTACAGTAGAATGATTGGTGTTTCCAAATTGCCGGTATAGTGTATGATTGTGACCCCTCTGTGAGTGTGACTATGAGTACCGATGATGGATAAAATCATTATTATGCACTGCTTTGCACAAGTTTTGTCTTATTTTTTCCTTTATGCTTTCATGAATATAATTGCGCATCATAAATTATTTTCACAAGCATTAATAATTAATAACAGTTATGACAGACTATATAAATCAAGAAGCGATCTTCGCAACGTTCAGCTGGAACGTGTCCAAATTGTTCATTTTATCCTTTAACTTACTCATTAATAAATTACAGGATACCACAGGACGTTTTTTTTCCCACCAACATCCCAGTGTATAATGTACTGTATGTGTGATATAGCGAAAATCTCTAATGGAGTAAAATCCAGAGGGATGAGCTAAAAATATTGTTACTGTCCTTGTATAAAGAAGTTAATTCCTAATTTAAGATATTATACCAGGAGTCCAAAGTCTCTTGGAAGTTTTGTCCATCTGTAAGTGGCTTTTGTGATAGTTAAAAAAGTAAAAAAAAAGAAAAAAGTGTGTTACTGTATTAAGGGTGTAGTTTACCTGAGCTGTCAATCATGTGACCAAACTCTGTTTAGGAAACATAATTTTATCCAAATTGTTTTTTTTTTCCCATATACAAAATATGACACTCTCTTTGTTTTTGTATTTGCATTAATAGGCATAAACAAACAAACTAATTAATTAATTTGCCATGACTAAGTAATCACCATTCATTCATTCATTTAAAACAGAATGACACTTGATTACATCAATATTAAAATAATTATTAATTATTATTGCTATTATTAAATTATTAACATGGTTATTTTAATATATTCTTCTTGTTATTGTTGCTATAGTAACTACTGATTTACTAGATCTTTAAATTATAGTCAGACTTCAGTGCAGACTGACCCATAAATCAAATGATATCCCTATGAAAGTTCCAGAAGGAAGAGCCTTAGGGTTTATATGATAACAGCGTGGTACACATTAAGTGATATAACATTAAGTATGATTAACCTGATTTCCATGATGGAAGTCTTATCGTGGGATTCCTAGCAGGAAGATGTTTGTGCTTTGTGAGGTTTCGCTGAGGGAGTGGTTGCATATGACTTCTCAGAATGCACCGGTTCGGGAAGTGATAATAAAAGTGGTTTATCAGGTGCATCACCAAGCTGTCAAAAGAAACACGAGAAGACAGAGGTGGATTATGGACGAAGGGTTGTTTAAAGCTTCTTTAAGGCTCTTTTTGTAAGAGTTTTTTTTTTTTTTTTTTTCTTTTTACATTGTTTTGAGAATATGTGACATTCGGGACAACAGCGTGCCTCTGGAGCATTACCTAGAGTACGAGCAAACGAGAACTCGTCCGACTTGCTGAGTGTGTTTGAGAAATGAGTCAAACAGGGCAGAGAGGCAAAGTTCAGCTCTACAAGCCTCTGCGCTGCTGGTATACGAGGCCAAAGGTGAATCACACTTTTCTCCTTAAGAGATCGATGTCGAAAGCTTCTGTACAGGTGCCTGGGGTGTCAGTGGATCTTGTGGATCTTCATTTTTTCCTAGTCTTAATGATAAAGGTTTTACACAGAGGCTTTTTAATCTCTGAGGGTTTTACTCGGTGTAAGATGACCTGCGGCAAACATCTGGAGGATTCCTAGAAAATTATTTTTGATGGTTTTGACGGTGACTTAAAATAAAATTATAAAGTATAAACGGTGGTGTTGCCAGGTCATGTATTATTGCACCATTCGGTCAGTAGACTGAAGTTTCATCATTTTGTTTAGTATATTATGTATTTTGTGTTATGAGTATTGGGGTTAGCAAACAGTAAATTTATAGTCGGATATACAGTTTGCACATGTAGGCTGCTGCGGCTACGATTCGCCTAAAGTATGTAAGTATCAATAAATTATTTGCATGTGATGTAAACAAAGTGTTAATTTGACCATTTAGCATAGAAGATAAAATAGGCATAAACAAATCTAGTTACTTAGTTATTGTTCTGTTCCTTATTTGTCTATACTGTAGATATTTTTATAATATCTAATTGGATATTCTTTATCATGTATGATCACTCATGACAATATGTGCATTATAGCACAAAGACCTGGCAACCCCTGGTTAAAATCTATCATGCAAATAATAATAATAATTTTTATTTATGTAGAGCTCAAGGACACTTTACAATGAATGTAAGAAAAAATATAATACGAACAGATATTGAAGGAGAGAACAGTAATCAAGTAGAGAAACATTAGGTCAGCAAACATACCAAAAGTCAAATATAACAAACTGGAAATACAAGACCTAAGAAACAAACATGCAGAGGACAGAGGAGTAAACACCTATTGATTTAATTAGCGTATGCAAAGTTAAACTGGGGAGAATATAAAAGCCAGAGATTAAACAATGAATGCTGATGTATGATGATGATTATTACCGGTTGAATATTAGGGATTACAGGTTCAATAACTTTACAACACTGTTGATTAATTCTCCATAATTGCAGCATTGACTGTTGAGCGGGTTTATATTAACACGCGTATTTTAATAGTTTATTGTTTTAATCGAAACAGCTCTTTTATAGGAACTTTTATGGAAACATTTAAGGTTTCATATAAAATATTTTAAAAAGTCTTCAATGTCAGTGATTAAACAGAGGGTTTCCTGGTAACAATGAAACAGTTTTTTTTTTATTATCCTCTTATTAATTTAACTATAACCAGATTAAAAAGTACATTCTCATCTTTCATAACTGAAATTGTTGGCGAAATGTTATAGACGTTATATAAAGGGCGTGCTGTTATACCAAAACAACGTTATGGGTGCAAAGAGACATCATGACATTTATTATTCTTCGTATAACACTAAGGAGTGTTTAATTACTTTATAACTGAAGATCCTGGCACGTAGGTGGATTTATGAATCGAACAGGATGTTTGAGGTGGAACAAAAGTGCTGTATTTTTTTTTTTATCCATCATGGAATTTTATTAAAATATGAATAATGATATTATTTATTAATATTATCGTTTAAAAAGCAGGACAGTTTGTTGCAGTGATTCTTTTTTATTTATTTGTTTTAATTATTGACATTAGCAAGTAATCAACAATACAAAAAACTTCCTTTTGTCTTTAAACATCGTTTCCGTCTCTAAAACAGAAACATCCTTTTCCTTCCCTGCAGGATGAAATCGGAACACCCCGCGTGACCTTCCGTCCCGGCTCCACGCCGGCTCGTACTGGCATGTCGACTCCAGAAGCTGAGCGACCCCCCGCAAAACCTGAGCTCAAGCAGAAACCCCCAGTCCCCTCGAAACCTGGGACAAGCCCCTCCCACCAGGCATCTCCCATGGATAAGGACACGTTAAATAAGAACTGTGGGAAAGTCCATGAGATGGTCAACAAGTTCAACCATCATGATCCTCTGCCTTTTGCTGCAGCTCCAGCTCCAGCTCCTGCATCTGGACGTAAAAAGAAATCCAAACGAGCTCCTCCGGTCCGACCCAAACCTGAAGTCCTGAGTGTTGCTCATCAGATCAAGGCTGTACAACCGCCTCCGCTGCCCCTGAAACGCCGTCAGTCACAGAGGAAGCAAGCAGAACAGAACGCATACGATGTCATAGATGGCCGACGATCAGGTACAGCTCTGACTCGTCTATATGTACAGTATACGGTCTATACGCTCCATAAACTCGGCATTTCTTGCTTTCAAATCAGTCGTAAATATGAGAAATGAAATGCACACATAGGACGATAAACTAATAATGTTCCCCGAAGGCACGGAGCTCAAAATGTGAAGCATGTGCAGTATGCAGTGTGCTGATTTCATTCACTCGATTACATCACAATGTAGGAACACTTCTACAAAAATGTATTTTTAATATTTTAAACACAGGATTTTTGTTTATAAAAAAAAATACATAAAAAAAACGGGAAAGCTAATAAAATAGTTTACAGTATTCAAGCGTAGTTAAAATCATCATAAATAAATGATCTCAGAAAGGTTTATGATAACGCATTTCACAATACAAGCAAAAATATAAATACTCAAAAATTTATGGATTTTTTTCTTTTTTATAACTTTCATCAGTCAAACATTTACTTACACTTCCTTACTACAGTATTTGGTAGAATCGCCCTGAAACCGTTTCACTTGGGCCACAAGTTTCAGGTCTCCTTCCGCGTTCTACGATAGTTTACTGGAATTTTTTCGCCCACTCCTCTTGACAGAACTGGTGTAACTGGTGTCAGGTTTGTAGGCCTTCTTGCCTTTGGCCTTTTCAGTGCCGCCCACCAATTTTGTATGGGATTGAGATCAGGGCTTTGTCCAATACCTTGACTTTGTTGTCCTTAAGCCACTTTGTAACTAATTTGGAGGTATGCTTGGGGTCATTGTCCATTTGGAAGATCCATCCGCGCCCAAGCTTTTATTTCCTGGCTGATGTCTTCTGGTGTTGCTTCAATATATCCACATAATTTTCTTTTCTCATGATGCCATCTATTTTGTGAAGTGCACCAGTAACTTCTGCAGCCAAGCCGCCCCACAACATTATACTACCACCACCATGCTTCACAGTCGGGATGGTGTTCTGAGGCTTCAAAGCTCCGCCCCTTTTCCCTCCAAATATACCGTTTGAAACCAAAAAACGTTCCTTTCTGGGACTCAGAATCCGTCTCCTTCATGAGCGGTATGAGGGTTGTACTGTACATTCCCATGTACAGTACTTAATAAACTTAGTAACTTCTGACTGTAATGAACGCAAAAAAAAAAAACGTCAACGTGCATTGAGCCGAAAAAATAACTGAGTACCCTCCAAACAAACTCAAAGCCATGCACACTTTGACATCTGGTTGTTAAAGGTTTTGCAACATATGTAGGCTCTGAAATATATATGTCTCAATCAAGCATTATTGTCGTACATTAGAACTGCAACAACACACTGGAAAAACATTTTTGGAAATGATTAAAGGTCCAATCATCTCTAAAGCATATGTCATGCACGAGAACCAGTAAAAAACTAATAGAGTGGTCCAAGTTGCCGTGGGAGAATTGAAGGTGTCATCTAACTCACAATACAGTATCAAGTCCTGCACTGAGTAACACACCAGAAATCATCCTACGTTCAGAGCCGCCGGTTGTCTGTCAGCATTACAGGGAATAAAACTGTGCTGCTACTGTAGCTAGCGGTAGTTTATAGAAGTGAGAAATAAGGCAGCAAAACATTCTTTACTTCTGTTTTTGGCAGCGCACAAATGTAACAGGAATAAAAAACTGTGTAAGTGTTACGAGTCCTACGATAACCCGTAGAGGCATAGACACAACGCAGACACATGCACCCGGCGTAGGTGTGCTTCGCTACAGTACAGTACCCACAGCAAAGTACACTCCAAGATGAGCTCTCATGTTTAATGCTTCTTTTTCTCCTAGACAGAAATGAGTAGTTTTTAAGACGTTTTTTTATGAGTTTTCTCCATTTTCTTGAGAAACAGGTTCTCATTGAGAAAAAGCTCGAGCATTTTAAACATTAAGGGGGAAAAGTTAAGTTATAGTAACAGTTCTATATATTACTTATACATTATATATGCAGTTATAGTAAATTACTATATCATTAATATAATATATAATTAATTTAATTAATTCTTTATGAAATATTGAAGACAGTTTTTTACGGATGCAGGTTACAGAGCAGTTTGGGAATGTTTGTTTGCAGTTTTATACAGTTATTACAGTGACTTTGGCCTCAAAAGCTCTGATAAGACTTAAGTCAAGTAACAAAAAAAATATTGAGCTTTCTATGTAGCTGTCCATTTATTTTCCGTAAAAGCTGCTCAAAAATGAAAGAAAAAATGAATTTATCAGGACATTCTCGATGCTGGTGATGATGGACGATTGTGAGTTCAGCTGGCGCTGACAGGTGCCACCTGTAAGAGTGTTATGGGATACTGGCACGGAGCGTTTAAGCATGACGAGGACACACAAAAAACAAACCAAAAAAAAATCATGATAATGATCTTATCAAATGAGATGAGCAACAAACACAACACTTCATATAAACACACTTCCGTATGTGGGATCAAATAATTTTTAAATGTTGTATGTCACTGGATTTTAGGGCTAGCGCAGGCTACGGAAAGACAACAGCTTCACTAGGACATGTTTACAGTTTAGATTGATGATGCAATATGTATTAAAATAATTAAAAGCTAAGCAATGTTTTTTTTATAATTTTTTTTTCCCCCGATTTTTCTCCCTAATTTAGTCGTGTCCAATTCCTCCCCGTCACTAGGGGGCTCCCACATTAAGCTACTACTACCACTCA
>JAQMYI010000006.1:24584594-24596902 GCA_030014275.1 Clariallabes melas | reverse complement strand
TCCCTCCCCCCTGAGAGAGCTCGGCCAATCAGCTCTCTCTAGGCCTCCGGCTGTGAGAGGTAACAGCATCACCCGGGCTTCAAACCAGCGATCTCCGGATGATAGGGCGAGCGCTTTACCCCTGCGCCACTTGGAGGTCTTTTTTAAAGAACTCAGGGATTTTTCTAACACATGAACCATTTTACAAAAGCAGATACTTTTGCAGGTAGCCAGAAATGTTAGCCATGTTTACCATATGAACATTTTCAGAAACCGAGGAACACCAGCCTTCCCAAGGAATAGTCAGCTGGGGATTTCTGCAGCTAAATATAGCCAGGGAATTAAAGCAAACAAACCAAATCAAAGGGAGAGTGTCACTGTCATGCTCACATGAGCAGGACTTCTCATGAGAATTAGATGAGAAGTGAGGCTGCCTATCTACGTACGTTCAGGAACCTTTGATGGTGCGATGGAATTTTTTTTTTCACCACATCAACAATTTCAGAAACCACAGAATATTTTTATGAACTGAGGAATTTTACTACTGTTGTCACTACAGGAACCTATGTAGAAACCCAGAACCATTTAGGAGTTCATGGATTTTTGTGTTTCAACTACAGGAAACATTTTTTTAGGATTTCTGGGATACAGTACTTAGGTTTCCATCAAGAATATTTTTGAAAACTCTGGGAATTCTATAGAAACTCATCCACTTTTCTACCTCAAGAGCCCTTTCAGCGGATAAACCTGAATCCATGCTGTATTCACACATACCTGTACAAAAAAACCTAAGTGATCTAAGACCAAATTAGATAGCAGTTGATGATAATAATAACACTGCATCAGTTTATTATTTACTAAATTTTTTATGTCAAAATATACCTTTGCATTCTTTGGTGGCTACTAGCATTATTACACAAGACTGTTGCTAAAACTACAGTGTTACGTAAGAGACAAAAGGTGAGCGACGTGATCTCTTATTGGCTAGACAGGGAGCATGAATCATCAGAATCAGGTGACTTTCCCATGATGCCATCCATTATGCAGTCACGCAAGGGCTCTGGTCTTGTTCTATTCAGCTATCACAGATGATTCATTTCATGAAATTCAGATTGCAAAACTATTCATTTCTCAACAGGATACAGCTTAAACCGAGTCCTTATTTTCAGCAAAGTTGCCTTTTTCTGCGGTTCCATTATTTCCCTCGTATGTTTGCTGAATGTGCACTTATTTAGTTTTATGTTCTTTTGTTCTGAAGATCGTAAACACACACTGCTCATTTCTCCTGATGCTTGTGTGTTTCGGCACACACCTCTCAGGGTGGGAGGCCCGATTGAGGCCAAGTCGGTTCTGGCAGACCCAGCTGGGTCGACTACAACAGAGCGCTGTGAGCTGATGGCCCCAGGAGCCGTGGCCCCGAGCCAAACGCAGAGCTGCTCCCGCTACCTGCTGAGCCCATGAATCCGCCTTTGTCTCCGTGGTGTCACACTGTATTACCCACACAAAAGGACCCAGCAACCCGCACCCCCACAGCCCGGCTTAGCTTTGCCCAGAGATGGCCTGGCATTCCCAACAGGAGCAACCCCCTCATCCCCTTCCACTTCTATAGCCACATACACATACCAACCACCGTTTCCTTCTCGCCATTTTAATTCCTTTTCGCCCCGCTTCTTAAATCAACCCTCAAATTAACAAACAGCCATCCCTAATGTTCTCAAACACCACTACCTTCTTAATATCCTCCCTGTCTTCAGGCCTCTTTGACCTCTCCCCCAGGCCTCCCTCTGCCCATCATGCGCCCCTCCTTACCTCACTCACTCCATGATGGGGAAGGATGGGAGATTCCCTTTCAGGCCGTTTTCATGACACAGTCAAAAGGGCGTGTGAATGGGCTGTTCGTGGGAGCTGGGCTGTAAGAGGCACACTGAGATGGCTCATACCAGCCTTCACGCACAGTAGGGGTTGAGCGGAACCCCCAGACCTTTTCTATTGCTTGTAATCTCATTTGGCCTCCCCTCTTTTTTTTCTCTCATTTACTCGCGCACTCGCTGACCGGCTCCCTCCTGACACATAAGCTAACACACTGCTCCTGATCAGAGGGCTGCACCTCTTCACCCTCCAGGACAGGCCACCTCGGCTCGGGGCTCACTCGCTATCCCTCGGCACGGTGCATGCTGTTCCAGCTCTCCCTTTTTTGTCTTTTGTTTAAAGAATGAACAGATGCTTTTCACCCTTTTTGCAAATTTATTTGTGTGGAACATTGACAAAACAAAAATCTGTAGGACCTAAATGTATTCTGTAATTAAAGCTAGATCTAAAGCTAGTCAAGGAAACTGTAAATATACAGGCCTGTGTAAAAGTCTTGAATTTGTCCAAATTTTTTCATATTTCGCTTTTTGAGAATTTGTCCTCATTTTTTCATATTTCGCTTTTTATGTAGTCTTGAGGAATATTTCACATGGCTTGAGGAATATTTGACCTGTGAACCCTTCAAGCTTAAAAACAAATCTAACTTAAGGCATGAACCAGTAAGAAACAGATGTAGTTGTTGACAGATGATCAGGCCGGTGATTAGTACTGTATACTGCTGATGCTGAATGCTGACTGGTTGGAGAGGGGAAATGAGGTTGCTGATTAGGTTGCTACATAAACAACCAGTTTTTTTTTTATTTATCTTTATGCACTTTGCAGCTTGTCACAGTAAAACATTTGTTTGACATTTCTTTAATTGAATCTACATAATTTAATCTAATTCAATATGAAGAAATGAAGGGGGCTCGTGTCTTTTGCACAGTACTTTACACGCTTGTTTCCAAAAACATATAATAATTGGAATGTAAAGCTCATCTTTTTTCCTCTTTTAGATGAGAATGGAGTATATTGTCTACCAAACTGTATGTGGTACGGTTTCCTATATTCTGGGATTTGAACTCCTTTTGATTGATGACCAAAGCTTTAAATATTAAACAACCATTTCCATTGGTATGGAATCTTTTTTTATTTGACAAGCAAATGTGGTGGACACCCAACTCTGGCTGGTCAGCATCAATATTTGGTACACCCTATATATTTCATTTTCACAAAGACTACTGATCGTAGAGCATTTACCTTTGTCCAGCACAGGACCGAAGATGGCTAGGTTGTCCTTTATGGTGGTGCAGTTCCATCTGCGACCGCGGAACTGGTGCTGGCACTCCTGGATACCCAGTTTGACCCCTTCGGCAACGCTGGGCATGATCTCAATGTAGTTGCGGCAGAAGCGCAGCTGCTTGGGCACTAAACCAGGGATGGAGCCGCACAGGATGGGCTGGGAGCCCAGAGATGAGTACTGCTGCCCCAGAGCTAGGGACCTGACAAAGATACAGTGGGGGAAATAACAAAAAGCATCAGGCATCAGAATCAAGCTGTAAGTTCCGAGGTGGAAGTAGCGGTGCAAGCTGTACTAACACACCCTGTATAAATATGGCCTGATGTGATTTAGATGAAAAGGATTTATAAGCTTTGCCTTGCTTTTATAATCCTCCTGGATATGAAAGACTTTAATGAGGTTTGGATTGCAATAAACTAGCGAGAAGTAACAAAGCTCGGAGAGAACACTGGAGCTGTGTTATGCACGTCATTGTCTCGTTTGTTGATATAAGCATACAGGTTCATGCACAGACATCTGTTTGAAGTCATTTCCCAGAAGTGGTTTTATTTTATTTTATTATTATTTTATAGTGATCTGGTATTAATTGGTGCATCATCACCGGAGTAAGCTTTGATGCCTGAGAACTGAATCAGCCATTTGGCTCCTGCCAATCTTTATTCCACTACGTGTATGTTGCAATTTTGCAGTAGCTGACAGAAGACTTGTAGTGAAATGCTCATCTAAGCAGTGGGCATCTGCCTAAACACAGCCTTAGTGCACTTCACTGAAACAAGCATGCCTGAAACCAATTCTTTTTAATTGCTTTCTTATTCTGCCTGACATAATGTTTAAAAAAAAAATGGGATGGAAAGAAAAACATTGCCTGTGTTTTAACATGCTTGCTGTTATGACAGGCTCAAACACAACTGCACCCTTATTAACAGGGTTATTGCCTTTGCCAATGAAACGTGTCTGAGATGTTTTTGACTTATTGTTTATCCCTGGTGTCTCACTAAACAAGCACGGACCATCTCCGTCTTTGCCTCATAAATCAAGCTACTACAACAAATTAAATCAGCTACGGGGTCAGCTTTATGAATCCTAACTGTGCATCATTAGCCTCAATATGAAATTTCAGTCTGAAACTATTATTAATACAAGCCTATGTACATCACTACATCCGATTATGTTTTAAAACGGTTACAAAATTTCTGAATGGTTTTGTTCTGTTGCATTAGGCTGATATGCTGAAGTAGTATAATCCATCCCAAAAACATAATCGGAATACATGATTAGAAGGGATGGTAGTTCGAGCCCCAGCTACACCAGGTTGCTGCTGTTGGGCCCTTGATCGAGGCCCTTAACCCTGACTGTGCCGTAAAAATGGCTTACCCTGCACTCTGAACCCAGCCTACTAACAAAGCTGGCATATGTGGAGAATAAAGGCTGAACTTTTTTGTTTCCAATATATTTTTTTTTATTTATGTCCATTATCATAAATTCTTTGGTCATTTACTGTAGATATTGTACCAGAAATAACAAAGGTCTATATAGATTTGGTATGAGGCATTTTTTTTGGATACCAAAACAGAAACCTCGACTATCATCTGATATCAATATTCGTCCTATAAACGTGAGGCGTTCAAAGTGAGACTTTTGATGTGAAGAATAATAGAACACAGTTACAGTATGAGAGTAAAAACTCCCTTTTATCTCTATATAATCCCCTGCTACACTAATGCACTTATCCCAGTGTTTCACTAGTGCTTGGACACCATCAAGGTAGAAAGTTTTCTCAGTACATCGAAGGCATGATTGGAAAAATTCTGGCCTCCCAGGATCTCTTTTAATGGCCCAAACATGTGGAAATAGCTTGGAGTGAGGTCAGGACTGTACCAGGGGGGTGTGGCAATAACTCACAGCTGAGTTCCTGTAACGTGCAAGTGGTATTAGTGAAAGAGTGTGTGTGCAGTTCCCACAGACAGATGTGACACGTTTCACTGAATGTTCTGAGCCACCTCAGACAGGATTAACATTCACGGACTTATTTAAAACATTTGCACCGTTCAAATTTTTGACCGTACTTTGCTTGAGTCAATCAGTTTTCCACCTTCATTTACTAGAATTTCAGCAAAATTCCAGGTTTGACTTAAACGTCCCTTGTAGTTTCATTTAAAATCTAATATTTTCATTATTTTAATATTTTTTTTTAAGCTGGAAGTGCATCATTTTGCACAAACTGTTTCAACTAATTCTGTTCCAAAAACAGAAAATGTCTCTTTATATGTAAAAATGTCCAGTTAAAATAAATAAATAAAAATATATATTAATCTATTTGCTATTTAGTAAAGAATGAAAAATACAGCAGAAAATGACAGCAAGTTAAAATATCTCGAATCAGGTCAAATCTATCTACAATTTCTTCATTCTTCCTTGCAAAGGTATCATTTCTTGCAGTGTCTAATTTCTGATCCACTATTTTTTGCTGCTGTCAGCTTAATAGCGATGCTGGGTGTAATATCACTGCTATCCATATTTCAATATAATATAAATCCTGGAAGGGACAAACTGTGTTATGGTCAGTCGGTTCCTCAAAGTTCATTCTTTAATTTCCTATAAACACTTTTCCAAAAGGGAAATCTCATTGTACTGTAGGGTTTGTCATTGACATTTAAAGGTTCTTCAGGGCCTGTCTTTCTGGCTCATCTAAACACAAAATGTCTTTGCTTTAGTACAGTAGGTCATCCTGTGCTCTGATTAACCAAACCATATCGCAGATACCTTTGCTTTGTGCACAGTACCCAAAATAAAACTTATTTTAAATGCTTATATCAGCTGTTTTCACATTGCTCTGGATCAAAGCCTTTCCCAAACTACCAAATGTAAACTGTCAGTAATTTTCCCCAAAGGGACTGAGCTAAACAGCCCTTCAGGGTTCCTAAACTTGACAGTTTATTGTGTACTGCAGTGCATTCCGACATGTCAAAAGTACATTGGACAGTCTCCACCGTTCCTCTGAGCTACAAATTGGCAAATTATTCAATTCTTGACTGAAAGGGTGTGGTTTTGGACATGCTCTGTGAATATGGAATTATAGATTCCATGTAGTTACACTTTCAAAGTGCTCTTCAGTTTGTGCCTCTGGGGGAACCTATAAAAATTCCTTAAAACAAAGGGTTTTCCTTTTCATATAGCATGTAGGTTGTTTTAAGAAGCTGGACCTATTAATAAGCCAAAGCACTCTTCCTATGCAGTAAACAGGTGACAAATTAAATGGAATTTTTTTGGTCATATATCCGGCTTCGCCTCCATTTAAAGGGCATGTCGGCTCACTAAATGGTTTGGATGAAAATGACACAAACTACATGCCATGAGCTTCATGTTCCACCATCTTTTGTGTTTCTCCATGTCAGATGTGCGACAAAGAGCTGCTTATTGTCGCACTAAATTGCCTGATCGTTGCATCCCAACTCCGCCATTCTCATTTCTCACAAATGATAAAAGCTATGCTTCTCTTCATTTCTCTCAACTTTTACTTAAATGTAAAAAAATGGAAAATATCTATTGTCCAAAAAAATTAATCTTTGGCTTAATGTCCTTGCTTCTTCACTGAAGGAAGTGTGTATTCTGAACAACAAATATTTGGACATCTCTATGACACGTTAATCCTGAAGATATGTCTGTGCTACTCCAGTATCAGTGTACCGACGGACGCTGGGAATGTCCCATTGTCCCTGGTGGCCGTGTGGAGAATCATGAGTAAATAAACGCACTGATCGGAGTGTGTTCACTCTCTCAGCATGACCTCATGGCCCTGCAGGGTGCAACACTATCACCAGCTCTGACATCGTCGCCTTGCTCGGGCCACACAAAGGCCCTGAAATTGAACTCAGAGCTTAAAAATCTACCTTGAAGGCATTGATATTTTTCTAGACCCTCACCACCACCACCACCACCACTTTCTCATCTCTCACTCCATCCATGTACATGTGTATTTGATGTCACGTGACATTCAGTGCGTCTCAGCCACAAACTTTCGCTAAGGGAGACTTTGAGAGCCTTTGATACATGAGACGTGAGTCAGCTGCTCGAGGCTCCACCTCGACACCTCCTACAGAAAGGCAATATAGTTGCATAGGTGATATCTCTCTGTCTATCTATCTATCTATCTATCTATCTATCTATCTATCTATCTATCTATCTATCTATCTGTCTGTCTGTCTGTCTGTCTGTCTCTCTATTTAAAACTTTGCTTTTAACAATATATCAATATGATGAACGTGATTTTTACTTTCCTGAGTGTTATTTAACTCCTTTGCTTTGTTAAATGCCAGTTTTATTAGTAATCCATAATTATTTTCCTCAAACTATGACTTAAGCCCATATATCTGCCAGATCAGCTCCTGAAGTAGTGTTTACTGGAAGCCAAGCTCGTTCCCCTACGTATTTGCCGAGCAAGTGAGTAAGAGATATAATTACACTGTCTGCTAACTGTCTAACTGTCCATTAATTCTTCACCCATGTGCATTGTGTGTGTGTGTGTGTGTGTGTGTGTGGTTTCTATATCAACTTGATCTCAAACCACTGCATCTGAAGCATATCAGTAATTACCACAGACAAAAAAATTTTTTTTTTAAACCTTGTTCAAAATGATTACTTAAAAATAATGGCACACTTTAACAATAAAGTTGTTAGTGTGAGATGTGCAGTGAGAGTAAGTCTTCCTTCTTGGGAAATTTCATCCATCTATTGCTACAGTATATTAGTGTTTTTATAGTAAGAACTAACACAGAGATCATCTAGCCTGAGTTACAAATGTGTGTAATTGTTGATCTTATGTTGATGTGTACACTGCCTGGCCAAAAAAAAAAAAAGAAGAAGAAGAAGTGGTACACTTAAACGAATCCCCTTTAGCTTTGATTACAGCACACAATGTGGTGGCCAGTTCATGTATGAACCATGTGTGAATCAAATGATTCCTCATCCTCTTTCACAATATGAGTCCTGTGCCATCAGGGAAGAAAAACTCCATAGATGTACTGTACATTCAATTCATCAGCTGACATCATTTTATTGCCACATAGCATTGCTGTGCCTAGACCTGAGCAACTGAAGAAACCCCAGATGATCAACCCCAGGACACTTCCTCTAGAGCCTTGTACAGTGGCCACTATGCATGATGCTCTTCCCTTCTTACATTGACGCGCCCATCACTCTGGAATAGGAAAGAGTATGGACTCATGGCTTCAAAGTCCAATCTTTATGCTCCGTAGCAAATTTAAACCTTTTTTTTTGTCTAAATCTCACTAACAAGTTGTTTTCTTATGGACACCCAGCTGTTTAGTCCCGATCCTATCAATCATAGACACACTTACAGTACCAATCATTTGGGTCTTTAAGCTCATATATCAGGAAGTAAACACATAACACTTTCACTGCAGTTAAAAAGAATGCAGTTGGCTGTCATCATGTACCAGGTGATACTGTACCCTTCACCTTCTCAATTTGGCAGATAGGATGATGTGAACTGGGGAGCCCTAACTGGAAGGTGAGAGTCTAAATTAGAGAGAAAATAACAAGGGAAAAAAAGAAACAATGAAACATAACTTTAAATGGATTTTGCCTGCATTGTAAGAGGAAGAAAACACTTCAGTACATGCTGTTTTTGGAAAGTAATCAACTTCAAATCCAAACTGAGCCACTTCCTTATTGATTGTTCTCCTAAAACAACATGCCATTGGGGATTATGCAACACTGGATGAATCCACTAAAAAAAGAAATTCAGATTATTTACACTTTGATTGTGGAATTTTATTCAGGCACTGTCAATGCCACAATCAACCTGAAAAACACATGGTACTGTAAATTATCCCCATGCTCTTCCACATGAAAAGGTAGTCCTACCTCTGTAAAAAATATATATATTAAATGCAAATTCTGTGCCTCACACCTAAACAATGACAATATTTACAGTAGTAATATTATTTAATGTTTATTTACTTACTAAAATAAATATTCTTTAGTCTTTGGTTAAAACCTGAAGTAACAGGTTCGCCATGCTTACATACTATAAGCATATACATATAACATGATAGTTCCCAAAAAATAGTCCAATCTCGTTTTCGTTTAAGCAAATTAATAAAGTTCTTTGAATCTTGAATCTTGAAACTTGTTTTTAAGTCTCTTTATAACATGAGCTAAAGAAATTCCATTAGCTGTTAATGCTAAATCTGTGCAATTTTACTAAAACCTCTTTCTTTTCTTAGTACTGTAATTTAGCAGTTCATATTCCTGTTCATATTCCTGACTGATTTGTGTCGTTTCTAACGTCACTGCACCTTTACATTGTGCGTATGTGTATATAAAAGCCATAACAGGTACAGTAGGTGCTAGCTAGTAAAACTTTTAGCCTTAGGCATTTGACTGGTTTATGATCAGACTCCATGTTTCCAGTTGACTAGCAACAGTCTTCTGACAACATTCACCACGTGAGTTTAAGGAATTGACATTTGAACAGCATCATATACTTTTTTTTTTTTATTTTTTTTTTTACCACAATGAATGTTTTACATGCTGGATGCTACTTTACACCATCCAGTTCTCGATTGATTATTTATCTGTAACAACACACACACACACAAGTATGTACAGTATATGGATAGAGTAGCATTTTATGTAAAGTTGTATTTGTGTGTCTGCACATTGTTGTTTTTTACATGCACAGGAGCACTTTTGGGTTTCCAGCATGTGTAGGAGTGATCCGCATTTCATAATCTCCTGCAGATTAATTATATATTCTTAATACGCATTTGTATGTGGGTTGCTGTCTTGTTTATAATGTGAAAATAAACTCTAAGCTGAAGGTGTGTTGTGAAACCTAGCAGACTAGTAATGTTTGGATTAAGATTTTCTCAGTTTGATGCAAATTAGGCATAAAAACATTAGGCATAGATCATGTTATTTTTTTCAATTCTCCATTTATAACTTTAGCGTTCCCTTTTGCTGTTAGACTCACACCAACACAAGGAAAACTGATAACTTTGGAGGGTTTTATCTCCTCTTTTTATATACAATCTCTTATTAAATGTCTATAAAGACATTCATAAGGAAAATAAATTTGAAAGCTTTAGTATGAGCTTTTATGCTCAGCCCATGTAGCTTGTTTTTTTGCGAAAACTAACTTTACGAAGCAAAGCATGTAAATTAAACAGCTGATTTTCACACCGAGTAATGCTTTATTTAATTTGAGGTTAACCTAATTAGCTTGAGACGCATTTATTTGTTGGTACTTTCAACTGGTAGTTGCAGGTTAGGAAGCAGAAATGGGTGGCTGGATCTGGTTTTGGTGGGCACTGGAAGAAACTCCCAAGTGGAACAGGTGCATGTCTGAGCAGGTCAGAGGGCCACCTATAGTCCTCAGGCTATTGCTCTTTTTCAGTCTTGCTCTTTCTCTGTCTCTCTCTTCTCTCTCTCTCTCTCTCTCTCTTCTTCTTTCTCCTCCCCTGGCAATGTCTGGCGCTGGGTGGGCCGGATCCCCACGCTTCCACGAGGGAGGGGGGGGGGGGATGCCGAGTTCTCATGGGCCATTGCAAACCACAGAAACTAGTCATAGGAAGAGAGGGGATTCCTCTTTACACAAAACAAATCAGGGTGTCCAATCTAAACAATCAGGGTTAAGACAAGTCCTGACTCCCACTGAGGCACCTGTACATGTTACACAACATTTATTCATTCAGGCATTTTGAAAGGCAACACTTCCTTTTTAGCTAAGCTTAGACTCAAGGACTTTTCCCCCTCCCTTAGTGTTACTTTACAGTTACTTTTATATAGATTTGATATTAAATAAATAAATAAATAAATAATTGGGGGGCATTAGTTAAGTAGATACTTTGCTTTTGCTTCTGAAAGCAAGTTAATTTGACAAAGAATTAATATTATTTTATGTAAATTTATTTTTATGCCTTTGTCACCATATTAAAGTAAGAAGTAAGAATTAAACTTTACCAAAAATGGTACTTTTCTGTTCTTTGGATAGTTCTAAGATTCCTCAGAAGGTTCTGTGTAGGACTCTAGCGTAACCTTTTTAATACATAAACATTGTGTTGTAAGGTTCTACTCTAGAAGATGTAAGGTTTCCAAATATAATCCTTTAATCATTCTGTCATTAAAAAAAAAAGCCTCAACTAAGGACAAATTACTAAAGAATCTGAATTTACAAGGGAAAAAAACGTAAAAAAAAAAAAGTTTCTAAAAATTGTTCATTAAAATTATTTTATTTTATTTTTTTGCGACACCTGAAAATGACATTTTTACTCATTCTATGCTTTTTGTTTTAAGGATGTTTTCTGTTAAGGATGGGTAAAAATGTATGAAATTTGAAATGTTTTGGAATGCTTTTCCTAAAAGAACAACGGTTGGGTTGTATATGGATCTAGGGGTTCTGTATGGTTATTCACGGATCCTTTGGATATGGATCTGTTCCTCCACAAGGAAAAAAGAAGTGTTTCTGAATTCGTTTTCTAGGTTTTGACTGCATGCTTATTTAAATTCCAAAGTCATAACAACATACAAATAAAAATATCTGTGTGAACTGTACACACACTCATTCACCAACACCACTTGCACATTACAGGAACTCGGCTGAGAGTTATTGCCACATCCCTCATACAGTCCTGACCTCGCTTCAAACCATTTCCACATGTTTGCGCCATTAAAGGAGTTCCTGGGAGGCCAGCGTTTCAGATGTAAAGCTGGGAGCCCCATCATGGCTCCAGCGTACTGAGCAAACATTCTTCTACTTTAGAAATATTTCTCTCTATGTATAGTTTTCCTGATAGGTGTTGCGTTTTATTTTTAAATATATTCCACAGATATGTTTTTTTTGTATGTTGTGCATTGTGCGTCTGTTCCACAAGGTCGGTGACAAGTTATCCATCAGTTATCAGGGGATCTACAAATTATCATTCATGGATGTATGTAACACGTTTGCACCCTTCAAATCATTATGTCACCTTTATGCTTTTTTGTCTTTTATACTTTGTTAATGTAAAAGAATAATATATGTTCAGTTTGGTGGTTTGGTTAAAATGATGCTTATTTTGCTGTGTCCTGACATTTCTTCTGAACAAAGGTGTGTGTGTGTGTGTGTGTGTGTGTGTGTGTGTGTGTGTGTGTGTGTGTGTGTGTGTGTGTGTGTGTG
>JAQMYI010000006.1:24546065-24560546 GCA_030014275.1 Clariallabes melas | reverse complement strand
CATAAGAAGAAGAGAAACATAAAGTACCTTAGTGTTACATTTTGTCATTTTCTCAATAAATTATCTTAGTATGAGACAACTGTGTCAAAGTTATCACCTAAATAAGATGGATATTAGAAGCAGTAGCTAGCTGATTAAATTGCTAGTACACACACACTGGCTTGCATTTGTCAAACAAATTGAAGTCACATGTTCAGTGCCCAGGTGTTAAATTTCAATGTCATTTGCTCAGTAATTTATTTGACATGACAAATTTGTCAAAATAAATAACTAAATTAAAAAATACTACTAAAAAAAAAAAAACCCCTCCAAAATGGATATTAGCTAAGCTAGCTAGTTTAGCATATAGGTTTCCAGCTACAACTTTATTTGCTAATCTCAGATTTAATAAGTGACACTGCATGAAGCTAAGATTTATAACTTTAAAATAATTATAAAATAATATACAGTACGAACGATAAGACCAGAAATTTTCTTTAAAGCCACACTTTTATTAAAAATAACTGACTATATGTCCTCACATCACTATATCAAGCGGGCACTTAATGGTTAGCGCTGTCGCCTTGCACCTACAGTACTGGGTCTGGGTTCGATTCCCGCTTCTGTGTGCAAGGAGTTGGCATGTTCTCCCCGTGCTTGGTGGGTTTCCTTCGGGAACTCCGGGTTTCCTCCCACAGTCCGAAGACATGCAGATTAGGCTAATTGGCATTTCCAAAATACCCGCAGGGTGTAAGTGTGTGTGTGTGAATGTTGATAGATAGATAGAAGTCCTACCACGGTCGTAAAACAAATGCTTAGACAGATGCTACAGATGTTCCTAGATAAATGGATGGATGGAATCATCAGCATATCAACATGAGCTAATATAGAGCTTCCTAGGTAACTGCTAGTACACTTGCATGACACAAAGCTGAACTTTCAGTATCTAATACAATAAGGCATTTCTCAGTAATATAAGTACAGATAAAACATAATATTATCTTGTTTAGTTTCCATCTATCATGTCATCCCATAATCCCAGATTTAACGAACCAAAACCAGTTATTATCATTTAAACTGATTTTACAGTATACACTTTAAAAGTATCAAGAGAGACTTAAAACAACATTATCACAGTGCTAACATAGGCCTGTTTGACCTAAATGCTAATCTATACAGTATAATCAGAATCATCCACAAAACAGAAGTTATTCTAAAATGCATTTTGTGCTGATTTTTAATCCTGAATTTTAAGTTTAACATTAGAAGATGTTTCTATTTTAAGTGGATTATTCAAGTGTATTATGCTAGCAAGGTAAATTCATGAGCGTTGTCAGAAAATCATGTGTGAAAAATCAAAACACTTATTATAGTACATGTGAAATTATCCCAATTATTAACATTTGTAAAAATTAATTCAACTGAAAAACAAAAAAATAAGTGAGTAAAAAACATGCAGTACATATGGAAAAAGTTATGGAACATGACCCATATGTTTAAATGTTATGTGTACTTCATGGGACTTTTTGGAAGTGGTTAAATAATTAATCTCAATCTGATGAAGGCTCATCACGTTCATCCTGAGATTCAAACGTGCTTCAAGCATTTCAAGGTTAATGCTGCTGCACTGCTGTGGTGATAGCAACATCTGCTGGCTGTTCCTAGAAGGTGACCCACTGATCACCACACTAAACTGACCTTTCTGATTGGTCAAAGATTGGGTGTTGATTAATTTTCTATAAAAATAGCTACCATTTCTATCTTAACAACTCATTCAGACGACCTTGGACCATAGATGATCAACATAATCTTAAAAGTCTAACAATAAATCAAATGCAAATAAATGTGTTGAAAGTTTTTCTGGAACCATATAGAACCATAAAGGGTATGGAAGATTTATGAAAGGAGTCTACAGTGTCATCACTTTGTAACAGCGGTAAAGCTGTAACGTTTTCTAAACCTTCATGACGGATGAGTTTATGCTTTGTGATTTATTGATCATAAGATGCACTTAAGAGCAGGAACGCCTGCTTTTCTTTTTTTTTTTTTAACCTTTTGTGGATGGTCCACAACAATAACTATGTATTCAAATTACCCTATATCATTATTTGATCCTGGCCTTTCTGACCGGTAGATCTCAGTCAGTGCGGATTGGGAACCTTCAGCACAACCACACTTAGAACTGGGGCCCCCCAGGGTTGTGTGCTCAGTCCCCTGCTGTTCACATTGCTGACTCACGACTGTGTAGTGACACACCGATCGAACCACATCATCAAGTTTGCAGATGACACGACTATGGTGGGTTTCATCAGCAAGAACGACGAGTCAGCATACAGAAAGGAAGTGCAGAGGCTGGGGTAAAGATAACAACCTGTCTTTAAATTTGGACAATTTGGAAACATTGCCTAATCTGCATGTCTTTGGACTTTGGGAGAAAACCGCAGTACCTGGAGGAAACCCACCGAGCACAGGGTGAACATGCAAATTCCACACACACTGACCTGAGGCAGGAATTGAACACGGACACTTGAGGTGCAGGGTGACAGTGCTAAGCACTAAACCACCGTGCCACTATACAAATTGCTTTAACTATATGTTTTTTTTTAATTATTATATATGTTTCTTTTTAAAAACATCTAGCCTTTAAAATTATGGTACATTTAGTTTGGTTATTTGGGGTTAAATAACAGCTGAATACATTTAGAAATGTAACTATATACTTGTTTACTCACTCACTCATTTATTCTTTATGCCACTTATCCTGTTCATGGTAATGGGAGGCCTGGAGGCTATCAAAAGGAACATGGGGCACTAGACAGGGTACACCCTGGACAGTCTGCCAATCCACCACAGGGCAAAGACACACACACTCACACACACTATGGGCATTTTGGAAACCCCAATTAGGCCACTCTGTATCTCTCTTTACACTGTAGAAACTGGAGCAAAATTCATTCTAATAGAATTATTATGTCTATTGTAATGACTAACACAGAAATTTGTATGGTGGATGGTCTGTATAGACTAAGGTTAATCATTTTAATGGTGGTGTTATTTAACAAATGAAAATGTACAGTATAATCACTGATGTGGTGAAGCTTTCTGTGTGGAAAAAAGAGAGTCTGGTCTGTTTCTAAACTGCAGGCAAAAGTTGACCAACCATTGCAACATGTGTTCCTTTGAGCGAGAAAAAAATCCCACATGAATAATAAAGAGATGACTGGGACTTTAGGCATAGTTTTAGTTGTTTAGCACTGTAGCTCTAGAGCAGGAAGTGAAAACACAGCAAATATGAGGCTCTGAAACCAGGCATGCTTATTATTAGAGCCTTATTATCAGTAAGAGCAGCTGAAGCTATGCTGAACTGTGACTCATACACCTACTTCTATTTTGAACAGGCATGTGGAGTTGATATTGTACAGTACAGTACAACACAAACCAGAAAGCACTGCTGTATGCAGACTTAATGTTACCCCAGATCTAGTTTACATCACGTCTAAACCAGCATTGGTAACTTTATATCTGAAGTTGGGTTTTGAATTAATCTTGAACCTTGACCAGGTGTTATTTTATTACACATAGATATGAAATAACTTAATCAACATCAGTCCTTTGTTACAGCAACTTACACCAGTGAGCCATAAAAATATGACCACCTGTCTAATGATGAGTCCGTCTCACCTTCTTGCCACCAAAACAGTAATGACCTGTGTGTTCTGACACCTTTCGTTTGGTACCAGCATTAATCATTTCAGAAATTTGATCTACAGTAGCTATTCTATTGGACTGGAGTACATGGGCCAGTCTTCACTCCCCATGTGCAACATTGACCCTTGGCCACCGATGACCTTGTCGCCAGTTCAGCGATTTTGCTTTCTTGGATTACTTTTGGTACAGTATGTCTTAACTACTACAGTACTGCAGTCTGGGAACATGTTCCAGGGGTAAAGTGATCAGGACCTACCAAAAGTGATCCAAGAAATTAAATCCAGTGAAATGGCGACAAGGTCATAGTTGCCCAAGGCTCACTGCTGCACGTGGGATCGAAGGATTACTTGTGTATTCAGATCCAATAAAAACGCTAGTGTAACTCAAATTGAGGCAAAGGTTAATGGTGTTATCGTTTATATACAGTAGACATTGCAGTTTCTGTAAAGCTGTGCTGTTTTTCCTCGAGTAAATGCAAGAGAGAGAAGATAGAGAGTCTAGTAAGAGAACATCTATTTATTATGCACACAGGTCAGCCAGGGAATTATGACGACCCACTTAATACTGAGTAGGCCCTGGTTGTGGCATTGACTCCATTAGACCTCTGAAGAAACATAGAGGTATCTGGCATTAAGCTGTGAGTAGCAGATAATTTAAATTCTCTAAGTTGCGGGGTGGGGGGATGCTTCTAGAAGATTTTGGATGCTAATTAATTCACTTTGTTTTAAACCTTATAGTGACAACTTGAACATAAAACTCAGCTCTTGGTTAAATGTGTTAACCGAGTGTAACGATAAATGAGTCACCATGGGAAGTGCTCTTTATTCGTCGTAGATAAAGACTCACTGCACAATGACAAGATCTAGGCATGGGTTTCTTGAAAGGGTGTAAATGGACCACATATGGATCTATAATACTGATAAATCAGCCTTTCTCATAATGTCTGCAGCTCTCTGAATTTTTTATGAAAAATGTATGCATGTTTGATTTTTATAAAAATAAAAAAGAGAATACATAAAAACATCATGAAGAGTCAGGTGGAACTACATAGGCTCATATAGAGTACATACAGTATAACATACATAAGAAATTTTTCATTTTTTTGTGATATGATATTTCTTGACTCTGATTTCTAGGAGAATTATTTTTGGAAGCCAGGAACCCTAATTTTTGTTTCCAAGAAAAACATAAAGCATGATTTAAATTTTTTTTTAACTATCTTTAGTTTCCTTGTGTTCTTACTAAACAGGTAATAAATGGTGATCACAAATATCATTTGCGTATACAGTAAGTGATAGCATAAACTAGCAGATATGAAAAGCTACATCAAATTGGTTGTTATTTTCGTCTTTTGTCTTGCTAATTACATTTATACAACAGTTCTGACCGAATAACCTGATAGGTGGCATTCCATGAGTGGTGATAATAGGTGGTTACAGAACAGGGATGTTTAACTATATATATCACTCCATGTCAGAACTGTTCTAATACCAATTAATTACACTGTCGGTCGCAGGTTTGTACTGTAGTACTGCAGTACTGACGAGAGAGCAGCAACCTAGCTTCTAACACAAGGCCGAATCACAAATCCCTCTCATCAGGTCAAACCCCTGATCAGGGTCACTGCTTAGTGTGTGAAACAAGGAATTGTACTCCATAGCACACTAGCTTTTCATTTAACATTATTTGGGATTTAACCCCAGAACCCTGAAGTTAATGGAATTGATACTCTAAAGTGGAATAAGTGGAGACATAAAGAAAAACGTACGAGATTTACAGCACTGTCCACCCCATTCTTACCTGTCGACTGGTACTAGTCTGCCAAATGTCTAAATCTAAATGTAATTGCTAACTATCAGTTGCCAACTCATTAGGTAGTTCTGGAAGGATATGACAGGTGCATTCTGTTAGACTGCATTGAAACAGTGCATTAAGCTGTGACCTTTGCAAGAGCTTCGTATGGGAAACTGATTTACCATCCGAAATACTTTGTATTTGTATATGCTTTTGACATTTGCAAAATTCCTGTCATTGTTTATGAAGCTCCACAGGGTTTATAGTGGCCATCCATCCATCTAAGAACCTTTTTATTTATTCTTATTTTACGACTGCGCTACGACCTCCGGTTAACACTTCCACACTCAATCAAACAGTACGGGCAATTTAGGACCTGCAAGTCTATAGATTGTGGGAGGAAACCGGAGTACCCGGAAGAAACCCACCAAGCTGGGGGAGAACATGCAAACTTCACACACTCACACAAACCTAAGACAGGAATCGAACCCGGACGCTGGAGGTGCAAGGTGACAATGCTAATACTAAATAAATAAAATTTATATTTTGGACTTTATATTATATTTTGGATTTTTTTTTTTTTTTTAACACTTTTGCTCTGAGGTCCAGGGGTGTCCAATCTTCTGCAGAAAAGGTCTGTGTGTGTGTGCGTGTGTGTGTGTGTGCAGGTTTTCATTCCAACCAAGCAAAAGCCATGCCTAATTCCACTTGATAAATTAGTCGTTCTTGGCTTTCAGTAGAATGAAAATCTGCGCGCGCACACACACACACTCACACACGCACACACACACACACACACAGGCCCTTTCTGGAGAAAATTGGACACTTAAAAGGTTTAGAATAGAAGAGAAGATTGGACAATGCTGGCTTTGAGCATTAAAATGTTTAGAATAGGAACATTTGTATTTTATTTTATACTAGTTTATCCAAGTAACTAAAACGCTTACAAATTCACTAGACTTGCTCCAAACTAAAGATGATTCAAAAAAATATTACTTATAAAATGTAAGACTACACTTCCCACACATCTCGTATGACGTAATCAGGGGGGCGGGGCGTTCGAAGCCTGTGGTGAACGCCTTCTCTTTGGATTGGCTCACGTTGGTCCACGTGATTTATCCGAGCCAATTAGAGTTGAGCATTTTTTTCCCACCCCAAGATCAAATTCCCGTTTTCGTAATCCTGAGCCCAGGAAATGCTGACGCTCAGCTGTGCGGTGCCGCCGTGCTGTCAGCCGCCGCGCGCCGAGGAAACCCGTCGCAGTCACACGTTTTTCTCTTTGATCGTCGTCATCAGGAACCTACTGCATCTTTCTGATCATCACTGGCGTTACAATTAAAGCGTCGCCATGGCAACCGCGTGTCCCGCGAGGATGAAGACGTGCGTGTGGGAATAAACCCAGTGTGTGTGTTATAATTATAACAATTAATAATAATAATATTGTTAATAATAATATTGTTAATAATGCGACACTGCTGATGTGAAATAAGGCGTTTGAGTCACACACACACAAACACACTCTGTTATTATTATTTTTTTAATCATCAAAGCACCAGAAGTCAGCTTTCACTCGTAAGTATTTCTTTATTATTAAACTCCATACAGTTGCCATGCCAACCGACTTTTATAAGGTTTCTAGTTTTAACAGGAATGTCTTAAAGTGCAAACTTTCTTACAGGAAGTTGGAAAAACAACAACAACGTTGCATGACTTTATAAAACATTAAAGCACTGAAGTTTTAAAGCATGTTTTGCTTTCTTTCTTTCTTTCTTTTTTTTTTTATAAATATTTTCATGTGTGTATTATGAGGTTTTAAGCTTTGGATTAATGGACAGACCTCTAAAAATTATTATTATTATTATTATTATTATTATTATTATTATTCCCTTGCACGCGCACGCACACACACACACACACGCACATCTTTTCCTATTTTGTACGACTGGTTGTTTATTTTAGCTGCGTTATCATGTGGAACGTTGAACACGGTGTCCTGGTCTTATCTTCATGCCCATGAGAATTTAGAGCACTGAACATCTCTGGTGAAATCTTGTGGGTTTTATTTTTATTTTCACAAGACTTTATTTTCAAAGCACTCCATAATACCAATAATAGCTGGCAGACGTCCCTTCACCTCTCACTCATCTCTTACACACATCTTAAGTCATCTGAAATTAATAAATGGACCTCTGGCCTGTAATATCTGTAAAAATTTAATTCAGTCACATTTAGCTTTGATTACACCACATACACACAGTGGTGTCCAGTTCACACGTCAAAACGATTCCTTATGCTCCCAGAACCACTCTTTCATTGTAAGAACATCAGAGATAAAAAAAAATAAAAAAAAAACTCTATAGATGTGATATTCTGGTCATTCAGTACATTCAGGTCGTCAGCTGACTTCATTTTATTAATTTTATTAGCTCTGGTTTTTACTGTTTTTACCATGCAACTTCACCAAGTGTTTAAGTGATCTCCAGTCATGATTTTTTTATGACCATATTTCTTCCACAAAGCTCACAGAGAAGACTAAATGTAGCTAGATTTGTACAGAGTGTTTTTACAGTAAACTCTTTGAGAGCAGACTTGAGTCCAGCAGCTCTAATCTTTAAATTATCTGAGTATAACTGAAAATAAATGTTTGTATTCCTACAAAAACATTAAACAAACATTTGACTCTATTGTTTAATTAATAAGTTAAAAGCTTGTAGTTATAGTCCAATAAAGTTGATTTAATGACAAAAAAAAAAATCTGACCTCATCTGAACTCAAACAGCAAATGAACACGGTGTAGCTGAAAGACCAAACAAAATCAAGTGTCCTCAGAAAATGTGTACAAGAGGACAGGATGTGGTTGTGTCCAGGGGTGCTCCAGGTCATGTTGACCAGATTAACGCAGATCCTTTCTTTAAAAAGGACTTCATATTTAACATTAATTCATTTAATGATACTTTATAGGGCACATATAATGCAAAATGTAGTGTTTAGTCTTTTTGGTACATTTGTACAAACAAAAACCTATTTAAAACCCATTTCTTTCAATTTAAAACAAACAATTCTATTTTCTATTTTCCTGTTTTATTATGTATTGTGCAGGGCTTAAACAAGCCAATTAGATTTCCCCTAATGTGACCTCATGTAAGAAAAGCCCCGCCCCCGGTGTGGCCCAGCAGTAATTCATTTACATAGACACTGAAACTGTTCATTTGGAAGAGGAGTGAAACAAAGGGAGGTTGAGGGATAAAAATGCCTTATCTGATGGGTGTTTCAGCACTAGGAGTTCTGAGATCTGTGTTAACTTTTTAAAGAAATATGAGAACTTTAAATTGATTTGTTGAACTTGTTTATAAGTTTGTTTTTAAGTTTGTCAGAGCCCTACAGGATCAGGGTTATGGAAGTAATGTCCACTCAAAGCCTCTTAATTTCACCATTTTTACATCTAGAATTTTGATTTTTTGTAGCATTGTAAAAATGTTTACTCCGGTATCTCCGGTTTGACCCCGCCTCTTACTTGCATTTTAAATGCTTGACCACACCCCTTGATTGCATTCTAATGGTTGAACCCAACACCCAACTCTTAACAGTAGGTTTATTCAAACTGTTGTGGCACAGGTGAGATGAGAAATACTTGTACTGTATATACTTTAGATTTTTTTTTGTGCAAGTTTCTTTCTCTCTAATCTGCCCCTAGTTGTTACAATTGGTATAATAGTACATGAGCAGGTATAGTTTATCTTGTTCATTGGGATCACACTGTTATTTTTAAGTCTTCTTCTTCTTCTTGTTATACAGTACATTGACTTGCTCCTCGTAGTGCTTTTGGCATATTGACACCTTTTAAACTCGGTTATGTTCTCTTACAGCATGTGTAGTACTCACATATACAGCTTAGTCATTAATCTTGTCATTTTGTTTTATTGCTTTCCTTGTTTTTCATCCCTCTTTCTTCCAATTGAAATCAATGGTGGAAATTGATGTCGGCTGCTCCGGTGCCTCTAGCGTCCAGAGCAAATCAAGCAGAATGGATAATCTTTAATTATTTGTTTCAACTGATGGATATCGTAAATTTTCCTAAACCTTAGACAAGAAAAAAGCTCCACTGCTCCTTGTGAATGACGTTGGTATAAGACTCTACTTCTTAACTCCTTCTATTATGAATATTCCGCGCTTTAAATGGTGAAGCTGATGGTGGAGATAGATTTATTTCGTTTCACTCTGAAGCACATTTTATATTTTTCTCCTGAGGATTCTAAATAAATGTAAATCTTTTCGTCTTCCTGTCAGTTAATGATCGTAACCTCTGTAAACCATCTGTGTCCTTCCAGACTGTCTCGTGTTGATCTAGACGTAGACGTCCTTGTTTATTTTTAATCTTCACGATGAATGTTGGCACAGCGCACAGCGAGGTCAACCCTAACACGCGTGTGATGAACAGCCGGGGCATGTGGCTGTCATATGTGCTGGGCATCGGCCTCCTGCACATCATCCTGCTCAGCATCCCGTTCGTCAGCGTGCCTGTGGTGTGGACGCTCACTAACCTCATCCACAACATGGTGAGAAACACACAAACACAATTTCAGCACTCTGTTAAACTGCAAGGTCTCGCGTTCTCTATTATTTTAGTTTCTATGTAAAATTAGATTTTGCATGTTGATGTATTTCTGACCTAAACTAGAAGTTGTTGTTTGAAATAACTGCATCAGGAAAAGAAAATAAATTTCAGGATTAACATTACAGTTTTATAGTTGCATGCAAAACTTTATACCCTGGCCAGAGACATACTGTATATACTGTACGATAATAAATCGTACTGTTTATTATATCCACTAAAATTTTATGTTTTAAATATACAGGTTCTCTTGCACTGTACTGAGCATCCAGATGGGTTTATTTTTCTTTCTTTGGTCACATTTATATTTTTCTGTGGTACAGCTGATATTCACATGGAGCAGCTCGGCAGGCTCGTGCACCACTAAAGACCACCTGTCTAAATTCACTCGTGTTTTTCTTGCTGACTGCATTTTTTTCTTTTCTGTTGTTGGCTGAACTTTCAGTGTAAATATGCAGTATCTGTGCCGATACAGCGCCTGAGTATTTATAGGCCAAAGGGAGAGATAATCCTGCATAGTGTGTGTGTGTGTGTGTGTGTGTTTGCAGTGCATGTATCTCTTGCTGCACACCGTCAAGGGGACACCATTTGAGACCCCGGACCAGGGCAAAGCTCGACTTCTGACTCACTGGGAGCAGATGGACTACGGTGTGCAGTTCACCGCCTCACGCAAGTTCCTCACCATCACCCCGATTATACTGTGAGTGTCTTCATCATAGTGCTCTTCCTCCATCATTCACCTTCCGTCATTAACATATTCATCCTCCATTCCCATCCTGCATTTTCCATTCTCTATTTTTCCTCTCATTCCCATCCTCATCCTTCATTCTCCATTCCTGTGTTCATTCTCTGTATTACCATCCTCAATTTTTACAATCATCCTTCATCCCTACCATCCATCATCTCCCATTACCATGCCTGTTGTCCATATTCCATTCTCATCCTCATCCTTCAAAGTCAGTCTTTCATTCTCCATTCTCTGTATTCCCATCCTGAATTTTTACAATCATCCTTCATCCCCATCTTCCATCCTCATCTCCCATTACCATGCCTGTTCTCCATATTCCATTCTCATCCTCATCGTCCACTCACTTTACCATTCATGTCCTCCATATTCCATTTGTGTCCTCCATTCTCATCCTCTATTCCCATTCTCCTCTTTATTCTCCATTCCCATTCTTCTTTTATATATTCCATTTCCACCCTCTATCCTCATCCTCCATCCTCATCCTCCATCCTCAGCTTCCATTTTCCATTCACATCCTTATCTTCCATTCTCATCCTCCATTCCTATCCTTGTTCTTCACATTCCACTCTTCCTTATTCTCCATTCCCATCCTCCACTCTCATTCTTATTCTCCATCTTTCATTCCTATCATCTATCCTCATCTTTCATCCTCATCCTTCATTTCTATCCTTGTCCTCCATATTCCATTCTCATCCTCCATTACCACCATTCATTACCATCCTCCATTGCCATTCTCATCTTCCATCCTCATCCTTATTCTCCATCCTCTAAACCCTGGCCTCCATTCCCATTTTTATTTTCCATTCTCATATTCAATTCTCATTCTCGGTCCTCTTTCTCCATCCCCATCCTCTGTCTTTACCTTTCTCTCCCATTTTCATTCTAGCCCTTCATTCCCATCCTTCCCATCCATCTTCATTCTCTATTCTCATCCTCCTTTTCCATCTTTGTCCTCCATATTCAATTCTCATCCCCTACCTTCATCCCCCATCCTCATCCTCCATTCCTCCAGAGTTACACACTCAAAACAAGATACAACTAAAACACACTCCTTTATCAATTTCGATGATTTGTTATTTGGCATTTCTAAACCGCTGCACTGTGGGAAAATCAGGATCTCCGTGCACACTACCCAAGGAAAGCGAGAAGGAGTTTTTATAATCGAAATTCACATGTAACCTTCAAAGTTTTCATTTTTCCAGAACTCATATTGTTCGAGCGCTGCTGTGGCAGGGATTGAGTTAGCGTGTTTAATAACGTACAACCTCAGTCTAAGCCCAAGCTCAAGCACGACTGTATTCATTGTGTCTCTGTCTCCTGGGTCTCTTTATTGCTGCATTTCGGTTTCTTAATGTTTTTCTTTTGCTTTCTTACTTTCATTTTTTTGTTTCTTACATGTTTTCATGCTTTCACCGCAAAAAAAGTTAGTTTTGGCAAGTAAAAATAACCCAAGTGTAGTCTTTTTTATGTATTATTTCCTCTTAACCTTAATACACATTTAATTGTTTCCGCATAACAGCACGTTCCCAAAGTGTTTCTCTTCACTCTAATATCATCTTTCGCGTTATGACAGTCCTCACAGTTATATCTTCCTGTTCTGCTCAGTTATTATATCAGAGTAAAACGATGCACGGTTCAGATCAGCACACAACCTCGTCCTGTGTTGGAGTCGCTCTCTGTTCTTCCTCTCATGTTTCTGTCCCCCTGATATCTGATGTCCTTTTCTCCTTACCCCGTCCCCTCTGTAGGTACTTCCTCACCAGCTTCTACACCAAGTACGACCGGGTCCACTTCGTCATCAATACGGTGTCTCTGCTCACCGTGCTCATCCCCAAGCTTCCTCAGCTGCACGGAGTCCGGCTCTTCGGGATTAACAAGTACTGAGGATACTTTCCGCTCGCTCCCTGAGCCCTGCGCTCTCAAGGTGGACCTGTCTTCGGTTCCAAGGCTTTTTTTTTAACAAAGCAGAGAAGGCAGTGTTGAGAAATGAAGAAAGGAGAAACTTCAGCACGAGTCACTTAACACCACAGCCACTGGTAATCGGAATTTGCGGACTGATTGCGAGTGAGAGCTTGTTGAGGATGAGGTGAAGACGATTAATGACAAAAAGTATAGATATTTTCCCTTTCTGGACCTGAGTCTGTTTGCTTTTAGAAGTCTGTATGCTCAGCCGTGTTGGAAAACTCATCAAACCACAGCAACACCAGTGTTATGGTACTACAAACTAGATATTCCAAGCATAAAGAGAACTTCTGTACCTGTGTGGAGAAACAAGAATGCTAGAAAATATAGTTCTCTTCACTTTTTATGGGGATGTCCGTGTGATGTAGCTTTGAGTCAAGTAGGTTACTTTAACTGAAATAACAGTGTTTGTTTTTGCTTCCTTTCTCTTCTGCCATGTCATCTCTTATTTCCCGTATTTGTTCAAAGCATGATGACTTTTAATTCTTAATGCTTTTTGTTTTTATTCAAATTGTTTGTTCTGTCCATCGGTACACCACAGTTTAAAAAGCAGACCATAGTGCATTTGTGGATTATTTAATCCTGAGTCTACACTGTAGCCTCGGAAATATACAGTAGTGGTACCTCTGCATACGTATTTAATGCTTTAAATCTGCTAATCTGTTAAATTATATCCTTAGGCATTTCCTAAGGGTTAAAATTCATATTGTGAAAACTCAGAATTGCTCCATTTTCTTCTTGCTACAGCCCTTGTAAACATTGGCTTTCCACTGGCGCAAGTTTTGAACGGCTCCCGGACATATGCGCAACTTAGCCAGCAACTTTGGTTCAGCTTGGTTCATTCACTTTGAAAATTTTGTGAGGTGAGCCGTCCGTATCCTGAGGTCCCACTGTGTTTTGGATGATCTCTCTCTGATTTTAAACAAATTTTAAACTGTCCATGCTTTGTAAAGCACTGATTGGTTGAATGGTTCAGAACTACAGTATATTCAATAGCTTCAACAGCTATATATTCAACAGAATATATTCAACAGCTAAGTGTAGAAATATATATATATATATTTAGTAACCAGGACAAATACAGTTAGAGTCAATCATTTGGGAAAATCGCTATGTAAGGAATACAGTAACAAGTCGTGATTCACAATATATTGTTGATGTCACCATAGACTGTATAAGAACTGGACAAACCCTCCGTGACGCCACCCACATGTTTTCTGAAGAGCGAGTTTGAACCTCAATTGTAGAAGTTCTGGTCGTCACCATCTTGGCAGGAGCTGAAACCCCAATGGACCCATAAATGGACATATGGGCGGAGCAAACAAAGCTGGCTATTGGTTTACCTCAGCTACCACAAGCTAGCTAGCTAGCTTAGCTTTAGCTTAGCTAAAATGCTAAGGTGTCTAATGTTCATTTATCTGTCATCCTGTGTCAACACCTACATTTCTTGTGGTAAGTTAAACTACAATGGTTCCAGTTAGCTGGTTAGCTAAGCGGATGCATAGCGGACAGCTAGCACGTTGACACCTGCAGTGCAGCAGTCACTCAAATCGGCCCCTAATTTTATGGCTTGATGTAATTTTAACTGATTAGTTATATAAAATTGTACCTCTAGCGCAATTGTCAGGGAAATCTAGCTACGGAGAACAACAACAAAAAAAATAAATAAATATATATA